>JAAGNO010031152.1:80292-98347 GCA_033439905.1 Ceryle rudis
CCCACTCCTCCCACAAGTGCCAACTCCCCAGGCATCCAGCCTGAACCCCCCAGGACATGAGGGCTGATTTCCCTTGGAGCTTTCTGCATCTCTGAAAGCATATAGCTTACTGGGGTTACCTGTTCTCTAGCTTTAACACTCCCAAACCATGGCCTTGGGATGTCAGACATGCTCAGGTCCTGGTTGGTTCATCCACCACTAGCATCAGCAAAGCACTGAGAAACTCACCACAGGTAATGGGCCCAGCCATACACCAGCACTGGTCCTGGTCGCACAAGCATAGGCAATGAGGCACAGCTATCAGGACCAAAGGAAAAACACAGCCATCCTAAACAAGAGTCTAAAGACCACTTGAGGCCAGAGTGAGCTGAAGAAAAGCCCTCCCTGTGGTTTACCCAGCTAGGACAAGAGGGTGGGATGTTCTAGGGAGACCCCACTAGCACTGGGTCCTCTCTCTCTCCCAGCACACTGAGCAGCAGCAGCACGCTCAGCTCACAGCTCCCTGCCCCCTCCAAAGCCTAAACTAGCAGATTATCACGTTAACACTTTAAATGTTTAATTTCCTGCTCCAATTACACTGCTTTTGCAGCAGAAGAGGCAGGAGCGGGAACAAAGCAAAACAAGCAATGTGTTTCCAAATAAACCCAGAGTGACTTTGAGACCACTGGGCTCCCCCCTCCACTGTCCAGTTGGGGATCAGGGGCCGGGAGCTCGTGCCAGCGAGGTGGCTAGATGTAGGCATGGAAGCCACCTAAGAGCCAACTTCTTGGGTCAGCAGTGAAGTTGTTCTCCATCCCACTGCTAAAATGAAAAGGTCCTTGTGTTCTGCAGCTCTTTTGATTGCTACAACACCATGGAAACATCTGCTGCACCGCAAGAAAAAGAAGGCAGCTGACGTTTGCAGAGCAAAATGGTACGCTGCTGCAGAGAGGGGCTGGGGGGAGCATCAAGGAGAGAAAGATGATGGGGCAGGAGGAGAGCAAAAATAGTCGGAATAGGGAGAAGAGAGCATGGGAGCACTGGGGAGTGATGGAGTGAAAGACAGAGGGATGAAGAGCCCAGAGAAGAACTGAGGGAGAGGGAAAGAGAGAACACAAGAAAGGAGGAAGGAGAGTGGGGAGAAAGCAAGGGTGTGAAGAAGGAAAGGGATGAGTGAGGAGGAGAAAAATGCTCAGGAACCTTCAGGCTGCAGCTGCATTTAGGCTCCAGTGGAGCTCCCTCTGTCACATCCATCAGGTTGCTCAATCCTACCCCGAGGAAAATAGAGATCTGGAAGAAAAAAGATATCCCAACCCAGGCTCCTTGCAGGGCAGCATATCCAGCTTGAGCTGCTTGCAATAGATATTAAAAACATAAACCCATCCTTGAGCAATTGCTCAGCCTGCAATCTGTGCTGGTTGCTTGCAGGGAAGAGAGGGGATTTGGTACTCAAAACTCCATGGAAAACACAATGATGGCTCTGCAGCATCCCACTTCCCCCTGGGGGGAAGTTGGCCCCTCATCACCCTCAGCTGGGCTGGGGCAGGGGATCCCAGATGCCTGCAGAGATGAAGATGCTTTCCCCTCGGTGCCCTTCCCAGAGGCTGCTCATGGCTGCTGTTATTTATAGCACCACACCGAGCTCACCCGAGCACACAGGGAAGGAGGCAAGGAAAAAGGACTGACCTTGGGGTTGGGGCCAGAAATAGCCGCCAGAGGCCAGAAATAGCTAGTGCCATGTTCGGCTCTGGTTCTTCGAGAGCCGCTGGATCAGAGCATGGTGTTTCCAAGATTTTGGCCCCAGACAGGATAGGATTGATTTATCCTCCAGATTCGTGTTCCCTCCCCTTCCAAGACCCACCCATAGCTGCTCTCTAGCTCCAAAAAAGCTGCTGGGTAGACAGAGCAGGTGGGAAGGGGCAGGAAAGCAATCCAGTGGCAGGGAGGGGATGACTGACCTCTGGAAAATGTGCTGGAAAAGCAAGGAAGGCAGGTCGTGAGGAGGGACGGGTTTCAGCACCTGCTGTTGAGAAGCCTGATGCTGACCTGGGAAGGGGCGACGCAGGGGAGCAGATTCCAGAGGATTTTGGCAGCGCAGAGTGATCAGCATGCAGCTCGATGACTCCTTTGGGTGCTTGCGAGAATCTCAGCACATGAGATCAACACGGATGGCGTGTAAGGCATGGAGACTGTCACGTGTGCTTCTCCGTCCCTCCGAGGATATGAGCAGAGACAATCATCTCCTTGCCCCAGGTGTGCAAGGTGCAGGCATCCTCCCCATCCCTCCAAGCATGTGCACATATGAATACATGTGTCCATTTGCACATGCAAACACAGAGCCTGGTGCACACTGCTGCATCCAGCCCACATGTAAAGGCTGCCCTTACAGGACCCACCTGCAAATGCCCTGGCCCCCAGCATGCCCTCCCTGCTGAAAAGCTTGCTTCAAGCTCAGCTGTGCCACAGCTGCATGCTCCAAGGCAGGGCTGGATGCCACTCCCAGGTCAGGGAATAGTGGCTGAACCCATCTAACCAGGATCACTGTTGGTCATAAGGCCTGATCCTTCTGCCTCCAGCATCAGCCCCCAAAGCCCAGCTGCTGCCAGAGGCAAATGCTAATAATGCTAATAATTAACCCTCAGATATCACATCCACAGGCCAGTGCCTGTGTGGGTAAGTGGAAGATGAAGGCAGACAAGGGACCATGGTGCAGCCTATGCAGAAGGCTGAAAGCCCTGGGTCAGCAGGGCTAGCTCACTGGCTAGCTGACCTACAGAGGAAACTGCCTCATGCTCCCCGCTGCAGAGAGGAGACCCTCACTAAAGAAGAGGAGGTTTGAGCAACTCTTCTCCCACCCTCCCTGTGTACTGCACTCCCTGGAGAGCTTCCCAGCCATCTCCAGGGTGCTGAGGAAGGGATGCTGGTGTGGCTGCATGGGTTAGGACTCCCTGCTTCTTCCTCTGTCCCCATCACCTCCCAGGAGAAATTCAACCTGTCCTTCTGCAAGGTGTACCACTGTGGCTGCTGTTTGCCCATGCTTCACAGCCATAAGGCCATTGCCCCATGCAGCACTGAAGGGCTTAGCCACAGAATAGGCTGGTCACAGGCTTTTCTCCATGGACTAACTTCTTTACTTTGAGGATGACAGAGCCCTGGAACAGGCTTCCCAGAGAGATTGTGGAGTCTCCTCTGCAGAGATTCAAAGCCCGCCTGGACTTGTTCCTGGGAAACCTGCTGTGCATGCACCTGCTATGGCAGGGGGGTTGGACTACATGATCTCCAGAGGTCCCTTCCAAACCATACCTTTCTGTGATTCTGTGAATGTTCAGCCCCATTTCAGAAATGAAGGGGAATACAGGGCCCACCAACTCCTCCCTCCCAACTGGAACATCACAGCATGGACCCATGGCAAAGCACTAAACTAACTCCATGTGCTCCTTCCCAAGAGCTCTGGAGGATGCTTTGAGCAGCATCCATCTGATTGCAATGCAGCAGATATCCCCAGTGACAGATGGGGAGAATATTCCACCCCTTGCACCTTAAAGAGCTTCTCCTGCTTAATTTCCTTATCTTGATGCTATTCTTCCCTGCCCCTTGCTGCTTTTGGGTACCAGTGCTGAGGACACCCATGTGAACATGTCTGCGATAAGCCAGGCAGGGCAAAGCCGGGCAGCAAGGGAGGCAGCCCAGGGATGTCTCCCAGCCCAGGAGGATGCGTGGCATCAGACAGGTCTCACTGGATGGCAGCAGGCTGTGCTCACACAGATGGGGAGAGAAGGAAGGGACAGAGAAGGCAGAGAGAACAAACAGAAAAATAAAGGATGTCCTAAGCAAAGCACTAAGTAGAAAACACATGACACTGGTCTACACCTCCCTGCCTCCTGAAAAAATACAGAAGCATGCTGGTATTTCTGGGTGGGGACTTTCTTATAAAGGGCTGGTGGACACGGTTCCTGTGGGTGTTGCCCATCATTCCCAGCTGTCCCACCCTCCTATGGTGGCTTTGTGCACAGGTATGCAGGATGGCCCACTGGATCCACTTACTACTAAAGTGGCCCAAGGAGCTGTGGAACGGGGTGCTGCTGCGAGCACAAAGCAAGTCTGCAGCACAACCCAGACAGGCGAAAAGGTCTGTGCAATGATGCAGCAACAAAGCCCTCTCCCCAAACCCATCCAAGAGCAGCAGCATCCCCTTGAAGCTACTCCTGTTTGCAACATACCTCTAAGCTCAGACCATGTCATCCCAAGGCCCTGGAGAGCAAAGGCTTAACAGCATCAGCTCCAGGGAAGCAGGGCTCCAGAAGAAAAGAAGGGACATTTGTGCATGCACACCTGGGGCAGAGCCCGCCCCAGGAAGCCCGCAGAGGCCTCCCTTCCACCCCCACGTGCAAAACTCAGCCTCTGGTTTCAGGGAGGATTGGTTTTTTTTTGTTTAACAAACTACTGTCCAGCCTTGTAAGGTGAGTCTTCACAGCGCCCAAATAAGCTGAGTATTTCTGGCTGCTCTCCCTGCAGCCTTGGGCTGGCCTTTGGGAAATGCATACCCCACAACCCTCTGTGCCCTGGTAATTGAAGAGGCTGCCACTCCTCCAGGCCAGCAAAGAGATTACAGGACACGCTTAAGGGCTTGAATTCATAACCTTCAGCCTCCCTCAATTCATAACCTTCAGCGTGCCCCAGAGCTCGGGTCCCTCCCAGCTGAATTGCAGCGGTGGCACCACTAGCCGGCAGCACCACCAGCCATCTCCATCCCGGGCATCCGAAGGGCATAGCCACGTTTGGGCTTCAAGCTGGGGCAGAGCATGCTGCCCTTCCAGGCTGCTTCCAATTAACTGCTTTTGAGGCTGCAAGGAGACAAATTACTATAATTTAACAAATAGACTTTATCTTAAAACGAGTGCCTTACTCAACACCTATTGATTCCTGCTCCCCCTCCGGAGAACTCTCCGCAATTAAGTTGTCACATCCCTAATGCCCATGTAAAAATGAGCCAGCTCCAGTGTCTCCCAGAAAAACTCGCCCGCACAGGATTACAAAACCCAGCTGCCGAGTTTCCTTTTTACCCCTGAATTAGCCAGAGATGAAATTTATCTCAGTGGTAGACAGCAAAGCTTTTATCTGCATCCCTCTGTCTGCCACACAGCTCACAGACAGCTTTTGTTTCACTTGTTCTCTTCCAAACTGCTGACGGTTTTGCACAAAAGCCAGAATGGTGGTGCCCTCCATGAGTAGGGGTCTTGCAGCCCTTGCAGACATAATCCTGGACTGGTGGGACAGAGGGGCATGCTGCAGTGAGGGGGTGCAGCTGGTGGCACCCCATCACCCTGAGGGGTTGCCATAAGGTGGGCTCTTCTGTCCATGGCTTGCTCCTGCCCTGCTGGGAGGCCCACTGGCCCAGGACACATTCTGAGCAGCCCTGAATGCACCAGATTAGCACATCATGCCTCAGTTTCCCCACTGCCACAAACTGCCTGGGTGTTGGTGACACCTTTGGCAAGCAGAGGAATGGCAGCACAGGTCCCAGGGACATGGTATGTTTGTAACCAAGGGGACCTTTCTTTCCTGAGAGCAGGTGTGCTGAGTATGAGAATTGCTTTTCCCCACCTCAAAAAGCCAGTTAAAGCTCCTGTTTTTAATACCCAGGCTGGGATCATCACCATGACACCACTGTGTTTCTCTCACTCCCTCATGGAGTGGCTCAGAGGTTTGCAAGCCCTGCCAGGGCTGCTGTGTGGCCCAGACCCTCCCAGGGACCCTGTGATTAACCAAGGGGAGGTGGAGGGAAAGTGAAAAAGCCCTGGGCATGCCATAGCACTGCAGAGTGGGATTCAGCTCAGCTCCAGGACAGCTAATGGTACCTGAGAAACTTGAGGTTTTGCATCTCTGGCACCCCAGCCCCACTCAGGGGGGGATTTCTATCCCACTTGCCACTCACCAGGAGACAGGGGAGGGTAATCAAGGGGAATGACAGCACTGAGGAAAACAGCAGCAGAGGGAAAAAGCCACAAGAGATACTGTGGTACCAGAGATTAGAAAGGGATATTTGAGACTTAACAGAGATTGGGGAGCTAGACCTAATTACACGCCACACACTCCGGCAGCGAGCCACCGGCTGCTGTTCGTTTCACCAATGCAGCATATAGATTTGATAATTGCTGCCATGTAGCAGGGATAATCTTCCCCTCACCATCTCCTGGCACTTATTTCGCCACAGGGAGAGTTGCTTGGCAGACCACCCTGAACCTGTGAGCAGAGCCAGGAAGGTTTAGGGGTGCAGACATGTGCACCCAATTTGGTGTTCAGCCCTGCAACAAGGGTGCAAGGTGGCAGGGCTGGGCAGGGTGTGTGGCTGTCTCCATGGGTCCCCCGTGGGAGCACTGCACCCAAAAAAATCTCCTTGCAAGGGTGGATTTGGTCCTCTTCACCGGTGAGGCCAGTGTCATTTATTGATAGTGTTGCCGTGAGGCAGGCAGGGGACTAAGCAGATGCATGAGAAAGGCTCTGCAAAGCATAATAAAAGCAAGAGGAAAAGCTACACTCATAAAACACTGAATGCCAGGAGTTAATAGAGGGCACTGGGGGTGCCCTGGTCCTCTTCTCTGCCCTGAAAGGACCTCGAAGGAGATCAGCATTGCAATTGTTTTACTTGTGGCATGAAACACGGGCACCTCTTATTTGTTCCTAGGAGGATGAAGTGACCCCAGTACCCAAAGTGAGGGGCAGGGATGGGTCCCCACCGGCACTGCTGGCAGGGTGGTGGCTGGCATGGAGCAGTGAGCCCTCCTTTGCCCCCAGCTTCTGTCCTCTCAGGAACGTCAATCAGGCACCTGCCAACACAGCCAATTCACTTCCATTTGGAAAATTAAAGAAATAAAATGAATGGTTTGCTTAATTTAAAAGGGTGGCAGGAAGCAAAGACACCTTGGGCCCAAGCCAACACAGGGAGATCTGCCACTTCTGGCTTGACCGCAGGGTATCACTAGGGGAAACATCAGCCTCTGCCTGCTGGACCAAACATCCTCTGTCCAGAGGGATGCAGGGGCTCCCAGTCTGCTCCTGCCAGTCCTGTGCTACACAACTGCATGCACAGAGGTGCTTAGAGCAGTGATTTTCCCCACAAACCACATCCGAAGGCCACAGGGACTGGATGCCCTGGGTATGCTGCCCCACCTCTATCTGGGAGGGTGAAGCAGCCAGGAACACTTGGCATTACCACCTCCTGAGGAACACCTGGGATTTGGGCTCTGCACCTTTGAGGTGCTGGTCCCCAGGACCCACTGCCACAACATGAGATGGGAAGGAGGGAGAAAAGCCAGTGGGGAAAACAGTAGGGAGGTACAGGGCAAGCACCCCCAAAAATGTCTTATCTCTGCAACCCTGTGAGTTCGGCTCTGGAAATGCATCCTCACCCCAGTTTTCATGGTTTTGGGGACATTACAGGCAATACTTGCAGTTGCTCCCAGCCTCAGCTCTGGGGCAGACTTCTGCTCACAAGAGATGGCCTCATCTGGGCTCTGCAGCCCCGGAAGCTGTAGGATCTGCTCCTGCTTTGTTCTGGGGAAGGAGATACAGGAAGAGGACTGTGCCCTCCAGCTGGCTCTCCAAGAACGCACCGAACCCTGAGCTGTGTCCTTCCTTCTCCCCAGCGTGTCTTCCTCACTTGCAAGGTACAAATATCATCTCTCGTTGCTTTTTTCCTCTTCCCCCGCTCCCAACCAAGATGAATCTCCAAATCCCAGCTCTTTCCTGCCAAAGACACGTGCACCTGCAGAGCAGCTGGTGCCAACATCCAGAGCAGAGCCAAGCACAACAAAAGGGCTAAAGAGCCCTCACTGCACAGAGACCAGCTTACAAAAACAACCGTATTTCACCCAAACTCTATTAAACTGTCCCGGGTTATTGCTCCGTTTCCTTTCCCACCACTGAGGATCAAATGAGATTTCTGTGGCTATACAGAGATGCTCACACATCTTCCCTTCAGCTGCCCCTTCTATGCTCTGTACAGGGTGAAACCCACCATGGTGTGGCATAGCTTTGCATGCAAATCATTTCCCCTCAATGATGACTTTTTACACTGAGAAAAAAAACAACCAGGAGCACATTCCTGTGTGCAGCTACTCAAAGGGGCACCCAAACTCTGTGAAAGTTCCCAAGTGAATCCTGCAATCTGGGGTCTTCCTGCAAAGCCCAAAAAACTGGGGCAACACCAGCTTCAAAGCCATCAGGGACCAGTGTAATGGTAGTATTAACTTGCATGGCCCTACCATGTCCTGATACTCTTCACCCGAGTGTGCCTGCAAGATTCAAACCCACTGTCTGTGCAGCAATTAATGCAATGAGGCATAAACCAAGGAACAGGGCACCACTCTCTTACCCTTCTCTGTGAGCAGCCCTCTCATTTTACCTTCAAGCTTCTGAGTTTTCCTCTGGTAGACTTGAAAGCCAGCTGCAAATGACTCCTTGTTTACGAGTCAGAGGATTTAAAAGCCGCACAGGAGATTTGGGGCACAGCTCCCATTAATTCACCAAGTTTTAGACATCTAAGCCTCAGCCATCAGTTTCTAACAAAAAAGAGGCTTGCTTCAAGGCAAAAAAATAGCCAAGAAAAATGAACTTTGCTTCCACAGGCTTTTTGAAATAGAAGTATCTGAATTGCAACAGTTCTTGCAGGCACTCGGCAGGCTTTGCAAATAGATAAGGGCGTTTGGAAACTAAAATCATGAAAATTTCCACTGCCTGTCTTGTCCCACAGTATCTGCACACACCACACCACCCCCAGCTCAGCCATCAGCAGTGTCTGGAGAGTAAATGCAGAGAAAAAGTCCAAGAAGTTTAATGAACTGTCACAGCTTAACAAACTAATCCCTGCTTATGCTCACCTCATCCCAAATGAGAAGCTTGGAAAAAACAAGTGTGCAACATAAGGCAGCTATTTCTTATCTGCTCTGTTGCCCTGCATGGGCAGACGATTAAGCAGAGACTCCTGCATCACAGTGAGGCACTGCTTGATCCTCCACAATGTATGGCCAGAACTGAGCTAATACGTCGCAATAATTTCCCATGAAATGTTTGCATCTGTTTCCAGAAATACTTCAGCTAAAGGTAAATGAGCATGGGAGCAGCATGGTTTGCAAAATGCTCAGAGGAAGATGGCTTTGAACTCGGACATGAACATGCATTTGGCGGACTGGGTGCCGAAAGACAATCCTCACTCTTGTGCTACTAATTCATGGCACTGGAGTTGTCGAGAGCAAGACCACAGTTGAGCAAGCCAAAGTGGAGGCAGAGCAAAGGGACAAAAAGGAGGAGGTGTTTTCCTCCTACCTGCACTGAGAAGATTTTGCAGAGGTTTTGGGGAGAACATCGTGCCCCTAGAAATTGCTAAAGCAGGATCCACTGGCACATCAGCTGCCCTCCCTGAATCTGCAGGGAGCCCAGCACCTTCATCTTGGCATCCTCATCCTCAAGAGGCAGAGCTGAGCACCTCCCTGGAAACCAGAAAGAACAGTGCAAGGCAGGTTATTGCTGCCGAAAACTCTGGGCAAGCTGCTCCTGGGCAATGTAAACATGTGCTGGCAGAAGGCACTGGGTAAATATCTTTCAGCAGTGCAAACAAGAGCAAGTAGCATTTTCTTGGTAAAGTAGCAGCCAGGCTTTCAACCAAAGCTCAAAGATTTATTTTCTTAGGCCCTTTACTGAGAGATCAGAAGGCTTTACCTCTCCCATTTCCCTTATAAATGAGCCCAGGCACACACATGCACAGGCTCCTGGTCTCCCAAAATCCTCCCCCTCTACATGAACTGCTTCCTGGCAATTCCTTGAGCAGGAAGGGGAGAAATTTATTCTGTGAAATATCAGCCACTCCTGAACTGCTGCCCTAATCTGCATAAAAGCCAATGCCTGAACACAGGATCATATTCTCATAACATGCTTCAATGTTTCAGAGATGCCTTCAGGACAGCTGGTACCAAACTGGAAATTACTGTAATGACACTGGGACACAGTTTCAGCTGAGAAACAAAGCCTAGGTGCAGATGCTAAATTAGCTGGTAATCCTATATCTCAGCAAGGTGGGGTTTATTTGTTTTGGTGGTTTGTTTGGGGTTTTTTTTGCATCTGGTGAAGGCAATGCTTTTGCGATACTGCAAAGAAAATCCTGGTTCCAAGTGATGCTGGCTTGCTCTAAAGTAGTGTAAATACCAGCTAGGCTGTCAAACTGTCTCACGGAGGTGACATTTTGTCTCCCCTTTTTGTAAAGGCTTCTAGGAATAGGTTAAAATTTTTCAAGAAAAATTAAACTGTGTACAACAGCACAAAAAGAAGAAGCTGAGAGAGCTGGTGATGGTCTCCAGAAGAGTGGTGAGGTGGTAGGAAGTTAGGTCACACAGCACAGATTTGGTTTTCACATCTTCTCCAAGAAGACATCCAGCAGCTATGGCTCAGACCCCCATCGCTGCTAACACAACACCCCGAAGAAATTCTCTGCAGGAAAGCAAACGGGGCGACAGGATCTGCTGCCAAACCCTTACATCTCACAGGGGGAGAGAGGGGAGAGCAAGAGGAAATGAAAAACAAATCCCAGAGCCGGGGATGTGCCGAGGGGCAGCTGCAACACGGTGTTATCTTTGTCGGCAGGGTGGGCTCCGCAGGGGTCACCACAGGAGAGGGGATTAAGTGCTTGCATCCAGATGAGCGGATGTGCCTCTGTAAGGGCTGGGGGGAGAGGGGAAGCTGCTCTGAAAACCAACAGGAGGGCAAGTCACACTGGGATATTTTTATCCGTGCAGGTTGCACCATTGACCAAAGCACTGGTGGAACCTGGAGAAGATAAGCACATTGGTGATCTCCCTGGCTGGATTCTGCTGGCCAGGCTTTCCACAGAGGGGACAATTCCATGCCATGGGATGATGCCCACGTGCTCTGGTGCAGCCAAACTAGGAAGAGTGAAGGGGATGCACACAGAAGAAGAAAGGGAAAAGGAAGACGTGAGATGATAGCATTAAAATATACATGAGATGAGATGGCTATGTAGATACTTTTAAACCTACCCAGATGGGAAGCCACAAGTAACCAGGTACCCGCACACCATTAGCACATCACTTATTAATCACCCATTAATGAAAGGGCTGCAGATAGCAGCATCCCATCTTCTACCACTACAACATTTTTCAGCCATTCCTCCTTCCCTCTCCAACTTTATTTCAAGAAATTTCTCCACAAGCTAACACCCAAGAGCTGCACTTTCATTTCTATTCTCCTTTCTTTTGAATAAAGCTTTAAAAGAAACAAAAGCAAGTAGAAGCAGCTCCACGGCAAGTTTCCATGTAGTCCTTTTTCCACGCAGGACTCGCTTTGCACCAATGAAAGCACAGAGCCTCTCTGGAAACTCACATGTAGCTTCTCTCTTCCACTTGGCCCACAAAAGCACATCCAAACTACTAATACTTTTTATTCAAGGCAAATTATTTTGCAAACCGAGCCCAAGCTGAAGTGTTGTGTCTCTCTTGCTATTTGTTGAAGAGCTTCAATGGACCAGCAAGTTGTTGCAAAAGTATCTGTTTCTCACCCGTAACTTCCACAGCTTCCACTTCTTCAGGCACCTGAAGAGTAATTCTGCCTGAGAGCACCAGCACCTACTGCTAATATGTATATGTCACAAGGTATAAGAATCTATGCTACCCTTATCTCATTTCAGAGAAACAACTTGCTTTCTGGATTCAGGAGTAATTTCTTCAAAACCACAGTCACAAGAGATGCAGTTTTGGGAGAAGCAAGCAACTCATCACTCCGCTATTTATAAAACTTTAAAAATACATGTACAAACATAAAAACACCACTCCCCCCGGCTCATATTCATACCACCTTATTTGATCAGACCTCATAAAAACCAGATGCTATCTTGGAAACTAACTTCCTTGGGAAAATAAACTGCCTGTAGTAAATCCCAGGGCTAGCATGGACAGCTGCCCTAGCAGGCTGTCTGCGAGGCTTACCACTTTGCAGAGTCTCAGGACAAACAGGGCAATGTTAAACCTCTCTGCAAAACAGGAAAAAACGTAGAGATGCCATGAAAATCTCACAGCAACCACTAGCAGGGAGCTGGGCTTGGTGATGGGGCTTTGGGGTGATGGGAGACAGCCAAGCAAATTAAAAAAAAACACAACCCATGGATGTCAGCAGGTTGTCAGTGTCTCGGAGGCACCACCATAAAATCCGCACTCAGTGAAGGGCTTGCTGGTCAGCGGGAGGGCTAGCAAGAAAGAAAACAATGCTGCGGGTGAGAGTGGAGGCTCTGTGTGGGGATGCTGTCAGAGTTTGGAGGTGGTGGAGAGCTTCCTGCTCCACCAGATCTCCAGCAAACCACAGTGGAGTGTATAAGCGGGATGGGACCAATTCCACATGGACTTGAAAGCACCCGGTGCAGCTTTCCTGCAGGTACCAAGTACCAGTGGTCTTGCACAGCCTGAAGCATCATCCTGACAACAGCTGGGCAAGTGGCACTGGCAGGACGGAGGGTCGGCCCCAGCACTCAGATGCTTGGCAAGGCTTCCCAAGCTTGCCAACAGAAATGAAAGCGTGCTGAGCACGGAGGGATGCCTGTCCCGGATATTCAGCACAAGAAAGAATGTGGAGTTCTTGGAGCGGGCACAGCCAACCACAGCTGTGCAAACAACCCCGACGGGAAGGTGACTTACCTTGGCCCCCAGCCGAGATCGCAGACCCCCTGCCTCCAGGAAGCCTTTCGCCTTGCCCAAAGATGGGACTAGCAAAGCCAGCGGCTGTTTCCTAGTGGGAAGCTGCTGTCTCACAGACAAGGACATTAAATGAGCTGGCTTGGGTTAGGACCAAGCACCACTAGCCACTGTCAGCCTGACCCAACACAGGACATAGCAGTTGCTCCTCAGTTTTAATTTATCCCTGGAACCAAAGCAAGTTTCTGTGATGGCAGAAAAGCTGGAGTGGCAGTGACCATCGGCAAGAGGGCTTGCTATGCTACTTGCGTCTCATCCCCCACCACAGCATTCCCCCAGCACTGCAGCCCAGGAGGGATCCCACATCCACCTGGATTGGCAGGAAGTACATGAAGCCCTGATGCAGGAAAGCACATGTTAATTCATCAGTACTCCTGACCCCTGTCCTCTAGAAACTAACTTCAGATAGTGAGAGAAGGAGGGAGAATGATCTGTGCCAGATCTGGGGGAAACTGGACACCTCAGAACAGGCTTGCTGGAGATCACAAATAAAGATGCCTTGTTGGAACTTGGATGTTACCACGAGTGTTGGTAGATCCCAGCCCTGTCCCCAGAAGACCATCCCTGATGCTGTAGGCAGGAGAGGAAGAGAAAAGGCTGGTCAGCCACTCGTGAGGCTCAGGCCATGTTACTGCCTCCACTGCAGCTTCCCAACCCCAGCTCCAGAGATGCGGAGTCCAGGATCAGTGAAGGTGCTCCCAGCTCTCCACTCCCTACCTCAAAGTATAAGGAAAATACCTTGTTTTCCCTTATTATGCCTCCCCAGACTAACTACCGCGGGCAACTGATGGAGTCTGTAGGTGCTACAGTAAACAAAGATGGAAGCGTTTTTAATCCCACTGTTCCATGTATGTTTCAGAGGTGGTGGTGGTGAGGAGGAGGAGGGGGCAACCAGCACAATGTCTAAATCTTTGTTTCCACAGTCTCTCTCAGCCTGTTTCCTCCAAAGCTTGTGCTACTTCAACCAACTTTTATTTCTGGAAGAAGAAAATGGAACAAATGGCAACAAATATCAGCACGTTTAGAGGGACACTGCTGAGAGACACTGGTGGCAATCTCCTGACATCACTGAAACCCCAGAGCCCATTTCTCCCCAGTGGGAGACAAGGGCCAAGATGGGACAAGGATAATGGTGGCAGTCCTACCAGGTGACCTTCCTGCCCTGGCCAGGGTGCAGCATGTCTAGCCCTAGCCAGGAGGGGGCTCCCCCCAAGCTCCTGAGCTCAGTGTGACTTTTCAGCACGTGTAGCTATCAGATCCAGATGGGGAGAAGACATGAAGAGCTTGTCACAGAGCAGCCACAACAACAAAGCCATAGGGCACTGTGGTTTGACCCTGTGGATGTAGCCTGGTCTGGTGGCCAGCTGCAGCAGGCTGAGTGTCTGGGGGCTTCCCTCCCTAATCTCTCTGGGAGAGGAGAGGGATAATGTGCTGTGAACAAGCTGGGCTGGATTCAGGCTTTTCAGGGTTACAATCAGTGATGCTGTTGTATGACAAAGCACTAGTTTACCCAGAGCAAGTCAGCCCCCACAGCCACGCAAAACCCTTCTGCTCTGAGGGTACTCAACAGATATGAGTACATCTGTCATATTTTCCTGTGTCTTGGCTTAGAAAGCCTTCTCAACCCCTAGCAACAGGAGCTAGCAATGGCTGAGAATCTCAGACAACTAATGCCCATTAAAGAAAAAAAAAAAAAAGAATAAATATTCAAGTTAATCAGAAAAGTAAAAGTAAGGGTGAGGAGGACCCTGAAACATGCTAGCTCCTGCCTACCACTGGGAGCACCTTCTTAAAACAATCCAACAGCCAAGCCATCACATGAAAATCCATCTGCTTCTACAAGCCTTGAGAACACTTTCCAATAAAAAGCACACCAAAGGGTCCACTTATGGCCACGGACACCAGAAAACCCAAAACCCCAGAACACAAACCCTTCGCTCAACTGCAAACCTGGCCATAGGGACACAGCTGGCCCACAAACCCAACACCAAGCAGCACATGAGCTGATGGTCATCTCTTGCTGACACTGTAGCCTCAGCATGCCTTTACTTCACATTGCACACATGATGGAGTCTCATCATTTGTTCTCTCACCCTGAACTGTATAAGAGAATTTTATAGAAAAAGACAAATACATCACAGCAACTACTTGAAGTTCACCCTACTGACCATGGTACAAATGATCCCAAGTACACGTATTTCCTGAGCAGGGTGAGATGAGTCAAAACAGCAAACCAGATCACACAGAAGAGAAGTGGTCAGGCAAAAAGACAAACCAAAAAAGCCATACTCTTAGGATGGGTTTCAGGAGATGACTGTGACAACCAGTATTTTATTCCAAAGCCAAGGAGTATCTGTCTCTTACCAGATGGGCTCTGGTTAGCCCTGCCCTGGTGCCATTATCTCCTTTATCACAACAGTTTAGAGCTACAGCAGCCCCCAAAGTGACCCTCTGGGAGCCTCCCAAATTTGTCCTGGGCTGCAAAGATCCCACAGTGATGCCTGTGGGACTGCTCCATCTAGCTTTACCATTTCCAATGCGGTGGTACTGGCAGAGTCACCTGAATCTGTTATCAACATCAAACAAGCACAAACACCACTCCCCCCTGCCCCCATCCCACCAAACCAGCCCTTTCGGTAACAGAGCAAAGGGTTAAAGTCCCAATTATAGAATTGGAAACACAGTTACCCAAGAGAAAAATAAACCAATTACAAAAAAAGCCAAAAACACAATTCCAGATTATATTTAACACTCAAATTCCTCCTTAATTGCTCCAGTGTCTCAGCCAGCTAGCAGGGGAGGAGTGGGGACTGACAAATTAGCTTCCCCCAGGGCTGCTTCCCCCTGGGGAGCTTTCCCAATTTACATTCCCATTGTGTTCTTTAATTAGTACATTCCTACAGCTTTTCTGAGAGTCCCAACACTTCCAGGGCTGTGACAGTTCTTTATAAATAATAAGTCGGAGGGAATATTCACTGTACCATGCCTCACTCCTCCCACTGTCCCAGTCGGTGGCTGGCAGCTTTTGCAGGGACCACACACGGTCTAGAGCAGCCCACCACTGCCAGTCCCAGAGGTGGCCTTCGGTGGGGACCTCAGTAACCTCCTTTCTGCTTCTTCATCCCACCTTTTAAGGCTCTTATTCAGGGTCCCACTTCCTAGACAGGCTTCTCGCAGGCAAAGCATTTGGACTTGATGGCATCCCCATAATGTGGTCCCCATGCTGGTGAGAAGGGCTAGGAGGACGCTTCAAGAGAAGGTCCCTGAAGCCCTTTGGTGGTCCAATGACTAGGCAGGACATGGCCCACAGGCATCACTGGCTCAGACAGGCTTTGTGACTCTACCCAGAGCCATCCCAACCCCAGGATGAACAAACTCGCAGCATGCTGTTCCTCTGCAGCAGGATCCAGGCAATACCCTCCGGCCTACAATTTCTGGCACCCTAAGGATGCATGAAATACTTCCCCAGGGACAAAAAAAAAAAGGGGAAAAATTTATTTAGTCTGCAGCATATCAGTGAGCCCTTGACAGGAATAGGTGCTGAGCAGAGCCCAGGACGCCCTGCCACCCATGTCACACAAAGAGGTGGGAAAGCCTCCAGCACCTTCAGTCAGTCTCACAAAGGTTTCACACAGATAACCCTAAAAACCAAACAGAAAAAATGCCTAAAGGAAAGACAACTCAGTGCAACTGTGCATCAAAGCCTCCAACACAACATTTTCTCAAGTCTCATTAGGGATGATTTATGAAGGCTGACACCATCATTAACCTCTGACCATGTCCCCACTGCCTACAGGGCATTCTGCAGCCTGCCTGAGACTGTTCAACAGCAACATGGGGTGAATGATACTGTTTTTATCTCCCCAGATAGCACAGTTAGGTGCTCTGAAGAAGGCCCATTAGATCATCTTAACCTGCAGCAATCCAGCCAATTCACCCATCCTTACTCCTGGGATGAGCCCTGCATGCATCAGTACCGCTCACACCATGTGCTCGCACACACACAGAGCACTGGCACAGGCAGTGGGCACTAATAACCCACCATTTGCAACCCCATCTGGTTCTGACATGTCCATTATTCAAAGGCATTTGGCAAAGACCTTGGGCAACTCATGTGCAGTGGCCGGGTCAGTTCACAAGCTCATGAATTCCCCAACTATTCGCTGGTTATACCCATAGCCAAGCTGTGAATAGGTTTTTGGCAGAGTTGAAAGGAGCTAGTGTTTTCTGAAAACACCTGCCTTCAGAGGCTGCAAAAGCCCACAGATTTTCATTTCCCTGTAAGATGCACATCTAGCCCTCCCAGAGGCAGGAATAAGAAGAAAACTTTACTTGTTCACAAGTACAGAGCATCCCCCACATTTTAGCAATCTCTTGTGAGATCAAGTGACATCAGGCCCCTGGGCCAGGGATGCGAGTCTCACCTCACCCTTCCCTGCACACCCAGGTCTGGAAAACAGTCCTGGGACCATCTCCAGTTCATCTGTCCAGCCCCTCTCAGCCCTCTCATTAGACATCGCATTTTAGGACATGGTTTAGTGACCATGATAATGTTTGGTTAACAGTTGTACTTGATGATCTTAGAAGTCTTTTCCAGCCTTAATGAGTCTATAATGACATTTAGGGCCAACCACCTCTGCTTCCAGCTGTTCCCCGAACCCACAGAAATGCCCTGGGGGTGCAGGCAGCAGCAGCAGAAGCAACCATGGAGCACACGCTCCTGGCCCTGCAGCTCCCTCATCAGGATAATGCACCACCTGGAGCCCCACGGCAGACCTGGAGAAAGCACACTCAGCAACTTTATTTCCAGCAAACTCGTGTCATGCTTTCCTCTCCCTCAATCCACCAGAGCTGCAGCACAGTGCAAAGTGCAGACCATGGGGGTTTGCCGTTCCACACATGCAAAGATGAAGCAAGTTTTTCCCTCCCTGCAGCCGAGGCTCCCCATTCCTCCCCAGTTGCCTTGCTTGATACAAAACTGCTGAGGTTTGCTCAACCAGTGAGCAACACTTCTCTGCCACGAAGGGCAGCCTACGAGGTTCTCTGAGATCAGGCAGCATCGCACACCCTCTCAGAGAAGGAGCAGGAGGCACAGACAGGGGAATACAAGACGTGGTTTGCTCGGAGACAGCTCTGTGCTTTTGGCAGGACTCGAGGGCATTTGTTTTGAAGCTGTGTTTACATGCCTTTGATCAGACGTGTTTAACTTTTCTGGTGCGTGACAGCAGCAAAACAAGTTTGATACAAGGATAATGAAACACATTGTGCGCCTGTACATGTAAACGGCTATAACAAGGCTGCACACATCAGTAACTCAAACTGGG
>JAAGNO010031153.1:0-20733 GCA_033439905.1 Ceryle rudis
CGCTGCCAGCAGCTGCCGACCGCAGCCAGGGCCGGCGTCAGGGACAGGAACGACCCCCCGGCACCGCCCAGAACCGTGCCGGATACAACTCGCTGAAGGCTTATAGACTGAAAGAAAGCGGTCCCTACTCTCAAACAGAACCACACATCCCGGGAGAAGGGATACACCATTGGCAAAACGTACAAACACAAATGGAATACATAAGAAATGCGTTTCCAGATTTAGCATCTTAAAATACAGTGGGAAGTCCTGAATCATAGTGCCAACTGTACTGTGCAAAGCAGGCATGTGTGCTCTGTTCCCATTAAATCATTTTACAGAGATAATATGGGAAGATATTTTAGGTAAAAGCTGACCGTATAACTAAGGAAAGCCAGGGAAGAACTCAAATGAGTTTTAAACACTCCAACGCCAGGAGTAGATCACAGCAACTCAACAGGAAAGGAGGAAGGAGAGGGGAAGGTGAAGACTCAGAACTTCCACAACTGCAAGGAGGGGTCGTATCTTCCACATTTCAAGGACAGGTAAATAATCAGACTGGAAACTCTTCTGAATATGATAAGGACATGATAAGCTGGGCATGGTGATGGTTTCGTAACTGCCTTGGAACAAAACTGACACTGACACCATTGTACTAACTTTTCAGATCCTTGTAGTCATCACAGCATTTATCTTGCCATTTCTTCCACCTTCTCATTCAAAACATCCCTCATATCAAAACACAAGAGTCTTCCAAGACCAGAGACTGGCAATTCCTGGCATATATGCTTTAAAACCCCATTAGCTCACCCTGAGTTCACTTTTAGCCATTGATTCAAAGCTTCAGAAAAAAATAAATCAGGTAATTGTCAGCATATTTGCTTGTTTTTAAATGCTAGAAAGCCACAGACCATTAGAGACTCTACACCACAATTAAAGGCACCAACAAGCCGATCAGTCTTTCATGAGTTGCTTAAAACACTGTGGCAGACTATAATCTAATGAAGACTGAAAGGACCACAGACCGCTCCTTAATCCTACTGAACAGTCATTAGAATAGTTACACGTGGGCACTTTGTCCCAGTGCTGGAAAGTGTTAGTCCAGAGAAGGCCAGGGTGGAATTAAGAGAAAAGTTTCAATCCCAAAGAAGGCAGAGTTTATAATCAATCAGTATCCACTAGTGGAAATCTGTTCACTGAGGCTTCCCACACAAGAATTTTGACAGTGACTTTAGGCGCCTTGCTTTGAAAAGCGAGAAAACCCCACTGTTTTTAATACAAGTGAAGACTGGGTGGTTTTGAAAGCCTTCATCCCATTGTTCTAGTCTGCTTTGAAAGATGCACCTTTCATGTTGCCTTTGTTCAGAGAGCTAAGCCAGTATGAGACTAACCTATGTAACCAAAGTCTGGGTTTCTCAGGAGGGGTGTGGCTGTCCTGACTTTCACAAGCACAAAGGGACAGGACACCATGCAAAATTCTGGAAGAAAAACAAGAAAGGTGCACATAACGGCAGGAGAAATTCATGAGAATGCCTGCTGTTAAATCTCTCACCTTGGCTGTCTTAACAGACATGATTACAATTCAAATCTTTATAAAACCTGAAGAGACTTTGTACGAACACAAATCTGCCACTCCATTTCTTCTTTCAACTTCATTGTACGAGATAACAATGACATGTCCATTTTGCACTGTTCAACTCTACACACAAACCAAATATGTTATTCCTATCCTCATTAAACACTCATTGCTAGACAGCAAAATTAGGGTTAATCATGACGTAAAAGACACCTTAATTTAGTGCAGAAGACAAAGTGTCTCAGCTCCATATCTGCAAAATAACATATGCATATATAATACACACAAGACTACAAAAGCATGCAGGAGAGCTATCCACTCGGTAATGACACAAAGGAAACAGCAGCATTGATGAATTTATAAACCAAGGTGTGAGATCAGATTTTCTACAGTGTTTATACACTTAAAAGATGTCAGTAGGTACCTAATGAGCTGTGGGGGAAAAAAAAAAAAATGGATGCAAAGTCTTGCTACCCAACTTCCAGTTAAAACACTTTTAAAGTTGTTTTAAAATTAAATCAAAGCAGTTTGTACGTAGATGAATTCTAGAGAATGCCTTCATTCCCCAGCATAAATACCAGAATGACTTTGAATATGCACTGTGCACAATGCCACTACAACATTTCATAGAGTAGCCTAAAAAAGTCAAAATCCAAAAACCAACAAAAACCACCCCAAAATTCAACATTTTCCACATTCATACAATTTATTACAAAACTTCAATGAAAATTAGTGTTATGGTATATAAAAAGTTCAGTACATGCCATCACTCAGCTGACAGATGAAAAATGCCTGTAACAAATTCTTGCAATCAATACTTGAGACCTGAAGACAACTCTTCAGAGGCATCCACAGAAGTTGTTGGCATGTGTAGTGTTTATGGTAAGGCACGATGATTTAGAAAAGTCAGCTTCTTTGCATCACTGGTGAATCATCTGCGTTTGTACCTTTTCTCATACATCACACAAATAGAAATCACCAGAGATGAAGCTTCAAAAGTAACCAAAGCACAAAGAAAATTATGAAAAACTGATACGATACACAATGACTTAAAATGGCAAGGGAAAGGTATGATACTGTGCAAACACATGTACGTTTACTGTAAACAGGCCACAAAGTCTTTTAGCATTAATCACGAAACCGTTCCAAATAACCTAGCAGGTACACGATTAACTCCTTAAATGCATCACAATGACTAGCCCAAACAGTGTACTCTATCAGTTTTGGTATAAAAGGGTGTAAGTAGGATAATAAAACCATTTATAAGTATGAAGACAGTGTTACCAAAAGAATCAAAAAAGATACAACTTGATTAACATTGAATATATATAAAACAAGCCATTTTACAACACGATCTTCAGACTTTGTTTTAATGCAGGTCTTGATCTGCGGCATCCAGCTTTTGCATTTGAACGTTACCATTCGGTCAAAGAAAACAGAGCACCCATCCACTTAGAGAAGTGTATACTGCTGGAACAAAAGTGGAAAACAAAGAGCATTAGAAAGGACAAACTCCCAGCACTAGCAGAGTGTTTGGGGCAGCCTGAGCCCCTTTGAGGAAAGCAGCATCATCCAAGGAACATGGCATTTCAGTTACTGCATCACAGGGACAGGCACTAGAACTGCACTAGAACTACATTAGCCGAGTCAGATGCAGCTTGGCCCCAAATATTTATCACAAATGTCTAATAAGAGCACATAAATGAGAATCTATTTTTAGTTACATACTTTAAGCACCCACTCCCCCCTCCATCTGTAAGCATACAAGATCTGTGTTACAACTCAACAATAATGCACACAGGAAAGCAACCTCAGTCAGCCTGTTACATGAAGCATTACTTCTGGTGAGGAAAATGAACACCACTTATCTAAACAGGGCTAAAAGTAAGCTGCAAGTCTGATGTCATGCACAAACAACTCATGACACTGCTTTGGTAAAACAGGAAAGCAAACAGAATTTTTTTCAAGCATTCATACAGCAGTATTCACATGGCTGCAAGAAGGGATACTGGTCTGCAATTTCAAAAATAACTACCAGGTTTGGATGTCTGTCTCTATAACTACTTGCCAGTTGAAAAGGCTGCTACAAAGAAAGCAGAATTCCAGCTTTTCATGAAAATTAGGCTCTGCTTAAGAAACTGTGTCAGATTTGGAACTTGGGAGACGACTCAAATTCTCCAGTCCGAAAACCACACATTCCCAACAGGAAAAAAATAGCTTAATGAAAACATTCATCTGGATGGGAAAAAGAAAGATCCCAGAAAACACTGTTGCATCACCTCGCTTGTAAACTACAGTGCAATGATCATCCAGGCTACACTTGTTGACTACAGCTAGGATAAAGAGCAAGGAAAGCTGACAACAGGCTTTGCAATTCTCACAGAGGGAATTCTGCCCAGTACACAATTACTTAACATTTTAAGGTCATCACTTCCCATAACTAGAACAAGAAAGCCAGCATTAAGGCTCTAACTTCAGAGTCCATACTTTGCTAACCAAATTCAATATTCAAATTTGAATTAACCTGCTGTGCTACACTGCTACTTTAGGTACTAAAAAGAAACTAAATTTCTGCTGTTCTCTGTCTAATTAATCTGTTACAGAAAGTACCTCAAGAGGAAACTGTAACATGTTTCAGACCCACAGAAGAACTGGATTTTTCAGTAAACAAAGGCTCAGGTTATAAATACAGCTATGCACTGACGTTACCAGCATTAGCAACACGATATCCACTTTTTTTTTTTTTTTTATGCTCATAGTGCATACTTGGGCAAAGTATGTTTGTGCATTTTCAGTGTGGACTCACTGCACTGTTCTTCCTTCCTTATCTCCTCCTTATGAGATAATATTCTAGGTTGATAGTGTTCTTTAGAAATGCGATCTCCAGTTTTATTAGACTAACCTCACAGTCCCCCATACTCCTTTCACCAATACCTAGCTTTAATGCCTCCATCTGCAATGTGAATTCATACCAGTATTTAAGACAGACAATACCATTTCTCCAATATGCCATTAAAAGAAACTTGCTCAGTAAGTAGCATAACTAGCAGTACATATACCTGCAACCTGATGCACATGGTCAGACAGCTCAGTGTCCTGTGTTTTTAAAGGTTTTGAAAGCCTTGGGAAGGAATGGGTTTGCTTCCCTCTCAACTGCTTCCAAGAACACCACTACAATGCAGGGTAACTTGATGAGATGTACACTTTTGAATTCCTAATGAGAGAAATCTATTTTATAAGTAGTTACATGTTCTCACTGACCTAATTATTTTTCTTCAAAGAGCACCCATTTTATATTGTAGTACAGCCCTTCAAGTGTCCAATCATTAGGAAGAAATTTGAGAAATGGCACCTTTCCAAGAAGAATGACACCAATGTCCTGTTTTTAGCTAGTTTTGACTCATTTTGTCACACCCCTAATATTTTGGGGTTTTGGTATTTCAGTCACCCTCTGTTGACTTCACTACTTCAAGTGTGTTCCCCTTCCTTCTGCTAGTCTGTAGCAACATATTGTACTTCCCCGTGGCAAATGAGATCAGCCAAGTATATACTAAGTTACAAAACTGGCTTTTGAACTGCTGTCCAATGTTTTATCAGTTAATTTCATATGTTAATAGGATTCATATCCACTAAGTCACAGATACATACCAGGATCCAAGCTCCCCAACTATAAGAAATGTTCCTCTAAAAATGTTTAGTTAGCAAAAGGTGGCCTGGAGCATTTACAGACGCACTGTGATACCATGTCAGACTTTGGCACAGGCCTAGTAGGTCTGTGTATTCCACTCCTTAGCCCATTAACGCTGAAATTCTGGCAGCAAGCACCTCCTCACTCCCTGCATCCAACATGTCACTGAGGTACAGGAAGAGGTACAGGAATATGTCAACTGCAACATTCCTGGGTAGTAAAGCCCCTCAGAGGCAGAGCGCAAGGTGCCACCGCACGTATGTGCAAGAATTGAGAATGCCACAGTAGCCAGGGCACTGTGGACTTCATCTTTCCCAAGGCATCGACACAACAGTGAAAGGGTAACAAATATATTTCCACTCACGCCGATATTTCGCCACAGAACAGGACTTCTGCAGTGACTCATTAGGAATTTTATATTCTACTTTACATTCTTCGGGATTACTCAGCAAAAACTGAATTTGCATTAATCCATTTCCTGTCAAAATTTATTGAGATACAGTTTGAGCAATTAAGTGAAAATATCAGAAAAACTTGCTATTGGGTGTTTCCATCTTTTTCATTTTATGTTTTGCAAACATTGTGTCATCCCTTGGGGAAAAAAAAAAGTCCATAAAGAGCATTTTGGTTTTGGGGAGGTGGGACAACTATTTCTCTCTCCTTTATAAGCACAGCAGTTATGGAAATTAGTTTCAGTGGGAATGTGATTTCCAAGATACATAAATCCTGCAGTGCTAGAAAAAACATATCACTACTTGCAGAAGAGATTTTTTTCCTCACGTAAATAGGTCCGAACAAACTCCTGGAAATTTTGCATACAGAAAATGCAGACAGATAAAAATCCAAGCAAGTTTCTTTAAGAGCCCGAAGATGGACAGTATTTAGGTACAGGAGGTTTACAGACATAATACTTCAGACTTACGTATGTCAATAATTTTTTTTTTTTTTTTTTTTAAACTGTACAACACTTTGAAGACTACAGTTTGACCGAAGTGCTACCTTTTTCCTATTGGGAAGAGTTGCACAACTTACTTTCTGTCAAAGGCCAGAGACAGAGATGCTGTAGAACAGCCAAGGTCACAAAACAAGTACATCATAATCTTTTATTATGTTCTACTTACAATCCAGGAACATAACTGTTTCACCAACTAAGAGCAGTATGGACTAACAAGGAGATGTTAAGATACTATTTTTAGATGAACAAGCTCAAGTGGAAGTGTTACTGTTGTATACATTAAGGATTAAAAGCCGTAACACAACTCTCATCTGAAGTCTGACCAGCTCTCTGCACATTATACACAGGGGCAAGGGGGCACCAGCTACAAGGTGGTTCCGGAGGACCCCACTAAGATCTTTCTATACAAGTTAAGTCCAAGGTCCTATGAAGCCACACAAGTTCAGCACTTCAGCAGCACAGTATCAGAAGAAAAACAATCATACCTATCAGAAGACTACTCTAAGGGAAACAAAAACTTGTGACAGCCATTAATGCAGTGTTTGTTGAACAACTCCCCAGTTAGAAAACTGAAAGGAGACAGAGAATGATGGTGCTCTTCTAGTCCCATTTTGAGCCAGAGAAGCATCCACTGGCAGTGCTAGGCAGTTGTTCCAAATACTACTAATTTGCCCAAGCTTCACATTCTCTAGGCTCTCAATTTCAGCTGCCAAAAACTACAACATGATCTTTATTTCCTTAAATGACACTTCTCATCAGATCAATTCAGCATTCAGCAGCATCGTTTTAGAAGGCTGGTTGCTATGACAATGCTTTTTGTTGTTCTGTTAAATGATGTCAATTCATCGGTAGGAAGAACTAGCTCCTTGGTGCCTTTAGCACTATTCTCGTCAAGAATTAGAACAGTGTTAGTGAGCTCAGGAGGCTTTAAAATACTTGTGGAAATCATGAGCTATACTAAAAGAATTCTCAACATCCTACAGATATTTTAAGTGCAAGATGCTTGTTTTTTCTGAACACATTTCCCTAACCATAACTACATTTCCAGCTGGCTATATTTGTTTTCCATAGGCTGGCTTCTGTTACTGGTTTGTCCCAGTATGATCTTGAATCTGGGTGGGAGACAGACAACCCAGTTTTGTGAGAATAACACGAAGAAAATAGATTGCAGAGATACACTTTCAGAAGCAGAGAAGGGAATAAACACTCATTAATAACAATTTCATTTAAAAAAATTCCAGCTTTTCATAATAATTGCTCATTCGAGATGGACAAGTTCAGAAACTAGTAAATTATGCTGTTGGAATTACTGCAGGCTTATTTCAAAAGCATTTTGTATTGGAGTATCCAAATGAAACTAACTCTGTTTTAGTTTTTTGTCACTTATTCCACTCCTCCATCTCCTTTCTCTCCAGTCCTTCCTTTGAACTGTCAAATATAAGAAGCAATAATCCCCTACACTTTACAGCAGTGCCTTGCATTTTAGAAACAAACAAAAAAAAAATCTGAAAAATCAAGCTTGTCTTGAAGTCTTTACCACGTGTCACATGAACTTGAAAGATAACAAAAGTTAGGGTAAAAGCAAAATTATTCCTGCTTATTCCAAGAGTATTCTAGTGTGTAGCTGTGCTCTCACTGTCTACTACAAACACCTCCACATGCACTGTTTATAAACAGAAGCTATGAAGTGTTAAGAGGAAAGGACAAAAGTGTAAGTCAACACACTTTTGTCAGGGCTGCTCTCAAGCTCTTAACCACCACCATCTTGTAGAGTACATCAGTACTCACAGCCTTTTGCTAGAAACTGCAATTGGCACACTGGTCCCTACTGTTTCCAAAATCTGCTTTCCTAACCCAGTCTTCACCAGTGCTGCTGTTCATCCTCCTTCAGGTTTCTACTTCTCTGCAGTAAGCAGCAGTCCATCCTCTTTGGAAACGCTGAACACGTTCCTTGGGTATATTCTCTGCCTTTCTCACTCCCCTTATGCTTCTCCTACTCTAGCCTTGAAAGTAAAGGAAACTGTTTGAAGTAAATTCTCCCTTTGCTCTTTCCATAAAACCTTCAGAGATAACTCTATTCAAAAGGAATCAGGCAAACCAGACCTTCCAGTCATCCTATTTGTGTAGCACTTTATGATAATCTAGATTCATCAGTCTTTTTGGCAAGGATTTGAGTTTAGTACTTCTTAACCATTAGGCAATGCCAGATTCTTTCCAGAAAACCCCAAAGCATTCAGCAATCTTCTCCCCACCCTGAAATAAATCTGAAACCAGAAGTGGGTATTTCACATATTTGGATATTACATTTCTTTATCCTACTACTTACTTTACAGCTCTTACCTATGAAGGTATTTACACCATCTTTCTCTTTTACTCCAAATACCTGAAAACATCTTTATATCTGTGCTTTATGAAGAGGAAAATATTTTAATGGACTTCTGTAGAAAGTCAATAAATATGTATTTATCCACAATAAAAAGTGCAAAGGTTAATTTTAACAAATTATCTACAAAGTTGCACAAAGACAAAGGTGCAAAAGAGCAACTGGAGGAGAGACTGTGCTTTCAGTTGCAAAGCTGGTCCTTTGAAGTTCTTGTAAAACTAGAACCTGACAGATGCTCAAGATAAGCTATAATAGAACAAAAAGTTTGATATTGAGTATATTTAAATTTGTTAGCAGTTTGGGGCTGTTGACTACTGTATTAATTACAAGTTTTCTAGTTTCTCTGGAAATAGCAAGTTAATTAAATACAGCAAATAAATCTGATGGGAATGCTGGAGGTTGAAATCATCATTCCTCCTAAATTGCAAAGTCAGTTAACATGCATGAGAGAACCATCCCTAAGGCTAAGTGCTAGGTGAGGATTCACTTCAACAAGCTGACAGGATCATACAGCAACACTCTGGTTTAGCAGGACTGCACTTGCAGTTCTGACTGTGCATATTAGCCAACAAATTATGCTAGAAGTCTATCAATCAGTATCTCGAGGGTAACAAAAAAGAAGTTCGAAATTCTCTCCTGAAAGCAATCTGTCAAATAAAGCAATTTCCATAGCAGCTGCAAAAACGTAGTTTAGCAGATTCCAAAGAAACAGCGGGACCTCCACCTATGAAGATCGCATTCAATTCCTTCTCAAATTTGTTCACTTTCAGTATCTCAGACCAACTAACTTTCTTAAAAGTTAGTTCAAACTAAATCACAATAAGACCAAGTGGACGCCTAGCTAAACTTGCAAAGCTTTCCTGCTTCACACATTTAGTGGTCCAAGATGCATTTCAGATTAGAAATGTAAAGTATCTACAAAATAACGTTTCACTTGGATGCACATGAGCATGCTCAGAGCTGTTTACTTGTGTATCCATGGCTGCAAATTCAGCCTGGGAAAAACCATGCTCCAATTTGTTTTTATAAATACCATACCCAGTACTGCCAGCAGCTGTGAAACACTGAATTCTGGTACCATTACTGGCTAACCATTAGAGGGAATAACTGCATCCTATTAGCCCTCAGATACTGATTTCACATCAAATCCAGCATCTACAAACTGAAGAAAGAGCTCTAAATATTTGTATCATTTGCCATCCTGTGCTCTGCAAGCAACAACTATGGAAAAACCTGTTAGATTTAGGGTGGGTTTTTTTCTGAGTAGCAGTTCAAAGGATGCTTTATGATTTAATGTGATTTGTAAGGTGCAGAAAGAATTGAGCTACTTTGCAAGAAACAGTAATAATAATTTACACTACATAAGGTTTCCTGCATCAAACAGCCATTTTCAGAAGCCATCAGTTTGGCCATATGATAACAAAATCACCATGAAAACTTGGGACCTTCAGTTCAGACTGAAATATTTAACAGGCTGCATAATTTCCAGCTCCTGTCTGGGGAAGTGAGAGCTTTATGTCAGATGCTGCTACCACATACACTGTGTGGTCAGACACAAAATTATCCTCAATGTTTAGGTTTCCAACTCTGGGAAAAGATATCTTAGTATGGAAGTTGGAAGACATGATGTGAAGGCTCCTCTATCTGCAAGAATTGAATTGTGACAGTAAGATACCTGAGTTTGAATTATATTTTTTCCCCATTAACTACTTCACTCAAAGATCACAGTGCACATACCAATAAAATCATCAACATCTGCTTAAATAGGAATCCAGTGAATAAATTTCTTCCTTAGGAGACTTCTCCCCCCTCTTCTTAATATAAACAGGAAGACTGAAGGTTCAAATAGAGGCAACCAAAAAAAAAAAAAAACCACCCTCCTTATTTTAGGCTTGGAATGTTGGCAGCTGCCACAAGGTCATAAGGGATAATATAATCCATTTTATTCAAGCTTTACATTCCAGAAGACCAGCAATCACAACTAGAGTATTAAACTTAAGTATTAAGCAACAAGACTCCTCATATGCTTCTTTTTTTTTTATTCTTGCATTTAAAGGAAAATTTATGCCAGAAGAGCTTCATTCTGGCAAAAGCATGAATATTTGCTACAAGGTTTGGTTCTTCTCCCTTCACTCATTCTGATCCAAACTAATATATATGACCTCAAAAGAGTCTGCACACATAACCAGTCTGTCTAAAATTTTGTTTGGTTCTTTGAAAACACTGCTACAAATTATGGAGCCTACATACCCTCTAACACTCTAACTTTTGTTTATATATAGTCAAATTAATTTCCTGAGCAGTTTTTGCCAGCAGAAATAAAACAATGATCCAAAAATAAGGAACTGGAGATAAGCGTTTACAAGTCTTGAGAACAGCTGGAAAGGTAAGATCTGCATAGCTTTTTTCCTAGTCTACCTAGAACATCACTCAATTTTTTCTTTAAGTACTGTAAAAGCAAGTGCAAAGTGCAAAAACGATAATCATTGTGAAAAATCTTAAGAGGAGTAAACAAATCGGAAGAGTCATACCCGAAGCATCCTGCTGTTAAGCACCTTAATCATCACCAGGTTTCATCCTCATTTGGGCTTGCATCTGTGCAATCATCTCCTGCATGCGGCGTAGCTGTAAGAGAAAAACACCCACGTGTTTAAATCAATTTCACGAGGAATCCAAAATACAGGATATTTTAAATCTTTTTCTTTCATGGTAGAACACAGATCTGATTTGCCGCTCTATAAATTGGAAAAATTAGGTTCATTCACACAATTCAATACCTTGCTTTTCCCACTCAGATTCTTTAATGCATCTCACTTTCACAAAAGATTTGTAAGAATACTTAAAATGAAACTTAAGCAATAAACCCCAAATCTTTTGAAGCTTGCAGGCCTGTGAATTCATATTTAATCTACAATAAAGAAAACATGACCTTTGTGTTACAGAGATATACTGCCTGAGTGAGCTGAAACAACTCTGTTCTGATAAAAGTGCTCATCACATAGTGTCGTGTAGCAACACTCATCTTGTGGCTAACCAGATACTGTTCCTAACAATTTGCAGAGCTAACAACTGAACCATGTGAGGACAAAATTTTAAAAAAAAGCTACTTCAAAAGCAAAATAGAAAGATGTTTATAAAATTTGGAAAGACAGACTAAACATATTAAGCACCAATATTATGACATCTAAACAATGACCTTTCCTGGAAATAACTGTTTTCTTAAAGACTTTTTCTTACAACATAAATTAATTTCCATATAATAAAAGGCTAGTTATATATAATGTGGGTTTTTTTCAAAAAAACCAACATGAACTTATTAATATTTCTAAGAAAGAATAAGAAACACTAATACAGATTTTCAAAATGTATACGCAAATACCTCTGATTTGGTTTACAAATGACTAAATATTTCCTTCCAGATGCAGGTGGGGAAGTTCAACCTATGCAAGTGCCCTACCTTACAAACTGGAAAAGAAATAGGCTGCAATTTTCACTCACATTCTATAAAAGAGGAGTCCATCTCAAACTGGAGATCATGTAACAATCTGAGGCTTGTATAGCAAACTTTCGTTATTCTAAGAATAACAGTGTAGTTTTTAATATAACTGTCTTTTTGGCCCTTTAGGAAAAAGTAGTTCAAGACTTGCTTTTATTTATTTTCTGTGGGGGGAGTGGAGGGGTAAAAAACAACTCTTCACAATTCAGAAAGCCCTGTTACGTTTAGATGAGTGCAGTGCATTTTATACAGCTTGCAGCATCTCCAAAGGTAACAGAGCTTGCCTAAAGCTAGCTGGTGCATATAGACTGATACTTATCCTCCTGCTGCAGCACCACACAGTTCAGTAAAGGCTAATTGAGGTTCCTGTCACCACAGCATAGATGGGCTCTGACAAAAGCAGATTCACACAAGAACAGTGTGAGATACAGCTAAAGTCTGTAATGATTATTATATACCCATCTACATCTTCCTGTCAAACACTCAAAACAAAAAGCTTCTGATCAAGAAGACGGCATTGTGCTGCAGGAAGGAGGAAAAAAAGCAGAAAATCTTAGAAATGAGAGTTGCATTTATTCCATGGTACAAGAAAAGAGGAAAGTGTCAAAGATAATCTGTAAAAATATAAGACACCTGGTCTTTTGAACTGCCTCTTTGCAGATTTACCATCAGAATAAAACTAGCATTTTGGAAGCTCGCCTGTTTGAGCTTTCCCAAAAGCACTCCAAGCTGAGCCATGAAACATTCTCAAAATAGAAACCATTCAGTAATCACAGGGAAGATACTGCTGCACATTTATTATGGTGATTGCTCAAACGCAGCATTTTGCTAATAGCAAACATCATATTTTAAGACAAATACAGTGTCAAGTCTCATATTTTCTTAACTTTAATTGATAAAAATATACCTACACCATGAAAGAAATCATATGCTGCATGACTCAAAGGTAAGGTAGGACAGAAGCACCAGGAGACCTACTCTCCTCTAACATTAAGGGTGTAAGAAGACACTTCCATTTCCATGTGGTGTCTCTGATATCTACTGGTGGAGGTACTGAAGCACACCTATCTTTCTCACTGCATCCTGAGCTGCATCAGCACTTTGTTTTGGTTTTTGTTGAGCATTTGATATGCAAACAGTCCAGAATGGTTTCCTTCTGCTGTAAAACTGTGGCTTCTCAAGAGCTCTTAAGCAAACGCACAACTATCAGTTTCCTAACAGTATTTTTAGCAGACAACTTGGGGGTAATGGTAGACACCACACACTAGACCTGGCTGCATACCTACAGGGCTAAAGTTAGAGGTAGTAAATCAATTTAGGGAAAATGCACACAAATATCTTGGAGAGAAAATCATTTGCACAGTAGGAATCTTGTCAGCTCAAGTGTAAAATTAAATCTAAAAAAAGAAGAAAGAAGCTGTATCATAATCAGAGTACTAACCATGTCAGTCTCTTTCACAATGCCTCTTCAGAGGACAGGACATATGAACCACTTCTACACATTACAATTCAAGCTAAAAACAACTTTTGTGTCTTCACCTTACTAGTCCTACTGCATAGGAAGAAGCAATTGTTCCTTTTAATAAAGGCGAATGTAAAAGATCACACAAAAGACAAAGTGATGTCATATCAACATCTGTGTTCCCTTCACTGTTGGGGATTTTGAGTGTCAAGGGCATACCATGACTTTGATCTTGATCAGCTGTAAACCCTCTCACTTGTAAGAGCAACATCAATATATTCTGCAGGGAACTTGCACTCATCCCCTGAAGATACTACAACATGGTAGCGCAAGGTCAATGCACACGATGAAAAGGAAGCTAAGAAACAATGTTTGGAAATCTGTTAAAACAAACAATCCCTGTGAATTCCCAGACAACAAAAATACAAAAGTAAACTTAACCTTGGTATAAGCTCTGCTTAGTTTACTTATGTCAGGACTGAAACTTACTTCAGACTACTACTGGGTAGTGATGACATGTAACTACTGCAGCAACATAAAAGGAAACAAACATTTATCCCTGTAACCTTAACTCTCATTTTAAAAGTGAGCCATAAAGCTTCCTAATGGCCCTGCCTTTACAGAAAGTTCATAAGGGAAGAGGTTGCAAGAATAGGGCAAAATGGAAAACTGTAGACAGTGGATTTTCTAGTACACCAGAATGTTCCCATGGCAGTTGCTGTTGGTTAAAAATACTTCCAATGCTAAAGAGTACAACTAATCTTGTTAAGCGGAGACAGGAAAAATACCCCTGACAAAGTTCCTATACCTGAAAAGAGGACACCAAGATAAATTTCTTTCATCCAACACAATGACACTGTAAATAGCAGAAGCCGCTAAGGCCACAGCCATCACAATACATGGGCAGTAAGCACTGCTCCTTCAAATCAATAGATAATAATTAGAAAAGGGCAATTATGAAAAAAAAAAAAAAGAAAAAAGAAAAAACTGTTCTTCAGTCCAGCTCCCAAGGGAGTCCTGTTGCTAAGTGCTTCCTACAGGTTTTCTTCTCATGATGTTCTTCCAAGGACTGAGACTACGACACTTTACAGTGGAAGGCTGAAGCACTCCGCACAGAGAATGCCTCCTTCCCCCTGCAGCAGGCAATAGCATTCCACCACACGAATTAAACCTTGGAGCTGGTTTTATTCCCTCAGGTCAGCAGACCTTCATCAGCAGTCACGCTGTCTCTCCACATAAAAGTTTTCACCTTATCTTTCAAGAAACCACTTACACAAATACCTGCAATACCAGGCAGCTCCCCGCACGCGTAAGCATTCATCACATCCTTACGTACCTGCAGGGCTGCTGCTAGACCCCAGCCCGGCAGCGCGGCTATGGCAGGCTGCCCCTCCACTGACCTATTCTAAACCAGGACTCTTCACCTTATCTGATAAAGGGTTAAACACGTTCAGAAAGCTGAAGGACAGAGAGAAAACGATTTCAACATTAAGATTAATTCTACTATATTCAGCTTACTGATGACCAACTCCACTGCAGACAGTGAAGGAATTTGCGCAAAGCCTCAGGGTAGCTCACTAGAAAAAAAAAAATCAGAGGAAGTTTGTTCCTTGCTGTTTCATGTAATCACAACTTAACATTCTTCTGGAAGTATTGCCTCTTAAAACTTCAAAAGGTTTTTATATCAGAGTAGACAGAATATGGCACAACACTACACACTAAATTTATGCCCTCAACATCAAAATAATCTGAACTGCAGCGTATTTACAGTAAGGAGTATGGACACCTTTAGTCTTATTTTCATTTCCCAGCTCAGAAAAGCAGGTCATCACTTGCAAATGAGCAAAAAGCACAACCAGACTGAGCAATAAATCCAAAATGACAGATTAGCAATTCCAAATAGCTGAACTTTGGCATAATAAAAGATCATTTAGCAAAAGTGATGCCTTGATAAAGATGATTTTGGCACTAGCCCAAGCATTCATTCCTTCCAAGGTTATACAAACCTCACAGAACTGTAAATAGAACTTCAAGCACCGTTACTGATGGGAATGCAAAATAGGAGGGGAAATGGATATTTGTTTTCTCTGCAAAGGCCATGGAATGCAAGCCCATTTCCTCTGAGCCTCTTTCCTCCCCAGACTTTTCCCAGTCTGAAACTCAGGGATGATATGGAGATGAAGGGATTTCATACTGGATTATCTACAGAAGATTCAGCAAAGCCTCTTGATCTCCTTGGGACAATAGAACGCAGAAGTTAAAAATCTATTTGTTTTTTCAAGTTCTAACCTAATCCTCTGCAACTTCAGCAGAAGTTATTCAGAAATGATTACTCCCAGAGGAAACTTTCAGAGACTGCCCTCCAAGAAACTGAAGACTTGCTCCCTTTAGCTATATTATACAAAGAAAAATACATTACATACATATATATATATGCATATAGATACTATACTTATATTCACACAAGAGCTTGGTATATAATAATGTGTTTGCCATATCAACAGTTTCCAGGATAATTTTTTCTGATGTAAGACTTAATACAAATAGTTCTACAAGGGCACACAAGTTTCTCCCTAACTACTAGACATGTACAATTTATATAGTTCAAATAACAGGAGAAACAGTAACGACTTAAATTCTCTAAGTCTACCACCTGAATCTTGGAAGTTTTCAAGAAAACCAAAAACCAACCAACCAAAACAAACAAATAATAATAATAATAAAAAAACCAAACCAAACCAACAAAAAAAAACCAAAAAACATTTCCAAACAATGCTCTTGGCTCTTTCAAAGCATCTAGTATTGCTGTCTATCAGCTAATGATCTGCTGTTGTTTCACACACACGTCACTAAATGGGACACAGCTAATTATGTGTACAGAATACTTGTAGAAGTTCTACTCTCATAAGTACGTGCCCATCAAGTGTGCTTATGTTGCTGAAATGAAGTTATACAGAAACAAAGATGCAGTAATTCCAGTAATTCACCATAACCAGTAATTAATAATATGATAATCTGCTGCTTCTGCATTTCCTTTTAGGAAAATTGTTTTCTATTTATGTCAACATGCCAGGGTTAGCTATTTTTAAATATGGATGCTATAAAGGAAAAAGGAAATGCACAGACTTAAGCATCTATATTCCAAAAAATTCCATGTACGTGAGTATGATTTCTCCTCAAACACACAAAACCACTTGTAGTTTTTTATACCAAATCACTGCACATTACGCATTGACCTTCGAAATCACACCTTCCTCCATCTAGAGACTTGGATCCAAGCTGAACTGGATAAAAGAAGGATAAGCATAAAAAAACCCCACTAGCTACCAACTGGCAGCAAGTCTTAAGTTTTCACAATGGAAGCAGTCATAAGCATTGGCGGTGTACTACCTCAATTTAAATACTAGGCTAAAAATTTCTGAATTTTTAAAGCTTTAGCATCAAAATGTTAAGTTGAACGGCCTAGTAGTAACCTGAAACCAGAGTAAAAAAATCAGGGATTGAAAACATCAAATCCATAAGTTGACTAGTACAACAGAAATACTATGAATTCTGCTGCAAGTCAAGATTAAGATGCAAAAACATGCACATTAATTACACCATGAGATTTTTAACAGTCAACAACTTTTTTCTACCCCATAGCCACAAGACATAGGAAGAAATTTGCTGGTAACATGCTTGCAGTAAGCCATGCACATCTGAAATGACATTAGACAACCAGTCTACCCCAACATACTAAATGAAAGCAGCATATGTAACTTATAAGCATAAATTGATTTCAATACTTAAAAAATAGCAACTATCCTTATGGAAAATTAGCATACAAACTGGAAGTGATAAATACAGTGTCTACAACCAAGAGTCCACATGCTACCTACCACACATAGTATGTGAGTGACTATAAACAAAATACTTTGTATGAGCAACCTGCATGTTCAGATTAGTTCTGTCACTTTACACAGTTCCAATCTTACACTCCATGGGCAGCAGCTGACAGAACACTGGAATTGGAACCTAGCATGTTATATTAGAGAAAAACAGTTTTAGAAGTTCCCTCTTACCTCAGCTTCTTTCTGCTGGAGGATTCTATCCTTGTCTACCACTTCTTCTTCAACAGGCCTATTGAGCAAAAGACTGGTATAAGATACACAAATCTTCAAGAAGAAATTCAAGGCCTATAGTTCAACTGATATAAAAAGAACAACAACAAAAAAAAAAGCCTACATGCTTCCACAGAGAGAAAACTAGGACACTCTTAAACTATGCTTCCCTTTTGTAAAAGGCCATCTTTACCTCATGGACTCCTGTTACTCACTCTCTTTACCTTAAAATCCAATTTCTTCACTGCTATGGTGATTTTTTGCCATTTACTCTAATCAAGGAATTCCCTCCATTATGTATACATGGGACAAAAAGGAATCATTAAAAAGCTGTGTAGACAACTTCCTTTAAGATTAAAATGCTTCTCTGAATACTTAAAAGAACAAGTAAATTGGGGACAAGAATAAGCTGCTATCAAAAAAGTCACAGCACAGGTAGATGCAGATTTTTTTGCATTAAGCTGCCAAGGCCAGAAACCTTACCAAGAATAAAAAAAAAAAAAAAAAACAAAGAAACACACATATTACAAAAAAAAAAAAAAAAATGTTTAGTCTAAATTTCCTTCTCTAGCTCTGTATGAAGGAACAAAAGAACAGCCACTATGGATCTCCTGCAGTAACTGGAGAAGTAACATCCTATATAATAAGATAGGCTGGGGGCTATTTAAGTGCACCAAATAGAGTTTATTTTTTCCAAGCAGGTATCATTAAATAAAAACCCATCTTGCCCACTACCACTTTATGCACATTCCAATTAAAACATGGAGAAAAGGGAATGGATTCAAAACCAAGAGCACCTGTCTGTATTTGCTATGTGTTACTCCTCTTCAAGAAGGACACTTCATACAAATTTCAGTAACTCCACAGATTGAAGTCTCATGCGAAATAACTGGTTACAGGTGGGATTAGGAGAAAGAGCAAGTCCAATATCACAGGGGAAAAAGAAGAGCCTCACAAGCAGCAGAGCCCAGAGGCACACACATACTTACTTGCCAGTTCGTTTTAGCCTCTCCGAACGGAAATTCTCATAGTGCAAGTCCTGGGTCACCTCCTGCAGGTCCTGCATATGTGTTCTAGAACAAGCAAAGGGCTATTGAATACTTTGTCCTCCTTGTCAAAGGAAAGAAAAACACCCTTTTATCTTCTATTTTTGTTTTATATAAACAGATGTATTTACTGGAAAAATAATCCTTGCAGAACAAGGCTGCCATAAAGCTTGCCAGAACACTGCTTTCATGTTTACTGGTCTTAATTCCTACCTAAGTGCCCTCACACCAATATTCTTCAAAGACCCAAGTATGCTGTTGTCCTCTTGTTCTTCAATTCCTTCATAGAAGCTGTTTATAGCAGTCACTGCAAGGTTAAGTACCTTGTGAACACAGTTATTCAGAAAGATATTTTCATTCCTAAACTACATTTTGACTCTCAAGTGCTATTAAGTATAATTTGTAACTGAGAACTAGGAGGAGCATCTTGGCTCACATCACAGCTGACAATAACAACTGGAAACTGGGAAGTGCAAAAGGAAAACAACTGAGTGCTACCAATGACCAGCAGAGGGCAATCCCTGCCCAGCAGAGGCTGAAATCAGAACTACCCTGCAGAATTCAATTTCCAGCAAGAGCAAGACATTATTAAAACAAAACAAAAAATAAAAATCACAAACCACCACCAAACTTAAAAACATCTCCAAAGGCAGAATATCCGTATCAGTTAAAATCATAAAAGGCGTGCAGTATCATAATTCAACACAGGATTTCCTATATTGCCAAGAAAACCAAGCTTCCCCTTTCAACTATCCTTCAGTTTAGTCGACCACTTCGAGCAAAACTTTAAAAGCCCCTCTGCCCCACCCACTGCACAATAAGAAAACTTCAATTTATACATAAAGCCATCAAATCAGTTCATAGAAACACAGAAACATAGAAATGTCTGGGTTGGAAGGGACCTCTAGAGGTCATCCAGTCCAACCCCCCTGCTGAGACCAGGGACATCCTCAACTAAAGCAGGTTGCTCAGAGCTCTGTCAAGCCTCACCTTGAATGTCTCCAGGGATGGGGCCTCAACTACCTCCCTGGGCAACCTGTTCCAGTGCTCCACCACTCTCATGGTAAAGAACTTCCTCCTTATTTCTAATCTAAATCCACTCCTTTCTAATTTAAACCCATTGCCCCTCGTCCTTTCACTCCAGGCCTTTGTAAACAGGCCCTCTCCAGTCTTTTTATAAGCTCCCTTCAGATACTGGAAGGTCGCTATTAGGTCTTCCCGGAGCCTTCTCTTCTCCAGGCTGAACAATCCCAGCTCCACCCCCTGATCATCTTCATGGCCCTCCTGTGGACCCTCTCCATCAGGTCCATGTCCTTCCTGTGCTGAGGACTCCAGAGCTTGACGCAGCACTCCAGGTGAGGTCTGACCAGAGCAGAGTAGAGCGGCAGAATCACCTTTCTCGATCTTCTGGCCACACTTCCTTTTGATGCAGCCCAGGAAGCAATTGGCTTTGTGGGCTGCAAGCACACACTGGCTGCTCATGTTCAGCTTCTTGTCTACCAGCACCCACAAGTCCTTTTCTGCAGGGCTGCTCTCTATTGCCTCTTCCAGAAGCTGGTATTGATAGTGGGGATTGTTCCAGCCCAGGTGTAGGACCTTGTACTTGCTCTTGTTGAACCTCATGAGTTTCACCTGGGCCCACCTCTCCAGCTTGTCCAGGTCCCTCTGGTGTATTGACAGCACCACTCAGCTTGGTGTCATCCACAAACTTGCTGATGGTGCACTCAATCCTGCTGTCTATGTCACTGATAAAAACGTTAAACAAGACAGGCCCCAGTACAGATGCCTGAGGGACACCACTTGTCACTGCTCCCCATCTGGACTTTGAGACATTGACCACTACCCTCTGGATACGGTCATCCAGCCAATTCCTTATCCACTGAACAGTCCACCCATCAAATCCATATCTCTCCAGCTTGGTGAGTAGGATGTTGTGGGGGACCATGTCAAAGGCCTTGCTGAAGTCCGGATAGATCACATCCACAGGTTGTCCCTTGTCCACTGATGCAGTCACTCTGTCGTAGAAAGCCACTAGGTTTGTCAGGCAG
>JAAGNO010031153.1:20833-47377 GCA_033439905.1 Ceryle rudis
CCTTCTAGGAGAATCTGCTCCATGATCTTCCCAGGCACAGAGGTGAGGCTGACAGGTTGGTAGTTCCCAGGGTCCTCTTTTCTACCCTTTTTGAATATAGGTGTAACATGTCCCTTCTTCCAGTCACTAGGAACTTCACCTGACTGCCATGACTTCTGAAATATTATTGAGTGGCTTGGCAACTACATCTGCCAGTTCACTCAGAACTCTGGGATGCATCTTGTCAGGTGCCATAGACTTAAGTACATTCAGGTTCCTTAGGAGGTTACGAACCTGATTTTCACATACAGTGGGGAGTGACTTCATCACCTTGATTCCTGCCTTGTGGGTTTTTGACTTGGGAGGTGTTGGGAGAGAGGTTGCCGGTAAAGACTGAGAAAAATAGTCATTGAGAACCTCAGCCTTCTCTTCATCCGTTGTCACTAGCTCCCTGTTCTTGTTCTTCAAGGGGGTATGCTTTCTTTCACTTTCCTTTTTTCACTGATGTACCTGTAGAAGCCCTTCTTGTTATTTTTTGGGTCCCTTGCCAAGTTCAGTTCAAACCGTGCCTTGGCCTTCCTGACCTCGTGCCTAGACAATCGGGCAGCATCTCTGTATTCTTCCCAGGATACCCATCCCTGTTTCCAATGTCTTCACAGCTTGCTCTTACTTTTTAGCTTGACCAGCAGGTCATGACTCAGCCATGATGGTCTCTTCCCTTTCCTGCTCAATTTCTTACACTTAGGGATCGAGGGCTCTTGTGTTCTCTGGAAAGTGTCTTTGAAGATCTGCCAGCTTTGCTCTGCTCCCTTTTCCCTTAGGATCATTTCCCAGGGTGTTGTGTTAATTAACTTCTTAAAGAGCTGGAGTTTTGCCTTTCTGAAATTCAGGGTCCTGACTACTTGACTGATTTGTGACCCTTAGTAGTGCAAATTCCACCGGTGCATGGTCACTGCTGCCCAGGCTGCCTCCAATCTTGAGATCCTTGACCAGTTCACCTGCACTGGTGACCAGTAGATCCAGTATTGAGTTCCCTTGTGTAGGGCTGTCTATTTCTTGTCCCAGGAAGTTATCATCAAGGCACTTCAGGAGCCTTCTTGACTGCCTACTGCTGGCAGTGTTATTTTTCCAGCAAACGTCAGGGTGATTGAAGTCCCCCAGCAGGATGAGAGCCTGTGAGTGCGATACCTCCTGGAGCTGGAGTAGGAATGCTTCATCAATAGCCTCCCCTTGATCAGGAGGCCTATAGTAGACTCCAACCACAAGGCTCCCGTTGTTTGCTTGGTCCCTAATTCCTACCCATAGCCTTTCGACTTGCTTGTGGCTATTTTTTAGTGAAATTTCCTCACAATCAATGTTTCTTAACATAGAGGGCAATGCCTCCACCCCTCCTTCCTCTCCTGTCCCTTCTGAATAGCTTGTAGCCATCGATAGCCACACTCCAGTTGTAGGATGCATCCCACCAGGTTTCAGTTATGGCCACTGTGCCGTAGCCTTCCAGCAGCATAGTAGCTTCCAACTCTTCCTGTTTGTTGCCCATGCTGTGTGCATTCGTGTAGAGGCCCTTCAGCTGGGCAGTCAGCTGTGTCCCCTTTCCAGAGAAACACCCATTAATTCCCTCGAGGTGTTTCCCTGATGTTTCCCTCTTGGCTGTTACTATCCCAGGAGCCCCTGGCTCATCTCCATCAGACTTTGGCTGTGCTGCTGTGTCCCCAGCGTGCTGCAGAGTAATGGGCTGAAGTTCCTTAGTAGCCCCCCTTCCCTCCAACCTTGAGGTGTCATCCTTCCTCTTGTGAAATGAAGGCCTGATGGTATCATTATCCTCTTCCTCCTCATCTGCTTGATTGTTCCCATGTTCTACTGTGGGTCCAAGCTCATTGATAGCACTTGCATCTTCCCCCTCACATGGCTCATTGTCTTCTGCTTCCCCTGAAACAGCAGTGGAGCTGGTACCCTGCCCCACAAACATCCCAGGCATATTTCCAGAGAGCCTGTTTTTTCCCTTTTCCCCCTTCAAATCTAGTTTAAAGCTCAGTCAATAAGCCCAGTCAATTCTTGTGATAAAAACCTTCTCTCCCTTTGAGAAAGATGCACCCCACCTCCTCGGCCTCCCTGATGCTCCTAAGCCTTTCCCCTTCAGCTTGCAGCCTTTCAACCTCACCCTGCAGCTGTGCTGTCAGCTGAGCAGATCATCAACCTGCTCACACCATGCACAGCTCCCTGCTACCACGGAGAGGATGAGGCATTCCTTGCATCCTGCGACCTGAACCATCATGTTCTTCTGTGGGAGGTCTGAGTTCCCACCTCTATCTTGTCCAGCATCAGGAGCACAGACTTCTTTTGCCATGTGGAGACCATTATTCTAGGACTGTAGTACTGATTTATTGTAGTGTTGGTTAGGTCGTTCGGTGTTTGTTAGGGTTTTTTTGTTGTTGTTGTTGTTTTGGTTTGGGGGTTTATTATTATTATTTGTTTGCCCAGCCCTCATGCACAACATGGTAGCACTTCCGGTTTCACTGCATTTAACTCTCCCATGGCTTCCCAGCAACACCCCCCATCTGCATCACTCTCCCGAGGATGCCCACAAGAGCTGCAGACTCTGCTGCTCTTTGCTGTCTCCCCAGTCCCCTTGCGTCAAGGAAAGCCCCTGTTTAAAGGAAGAAGGAGGAAAAAAAGCAGGCACCACAGAGCCCGTCAGTGCCAGAGCTGGTCCCTCTGTCTCTCTGCCTGCGATATGGCCTTATAGTTCACAAGGTGTAAAAGCAGTCACACATATCTGGCAATGTAAAAAATAGAAAGCATTTTCTGAAGACAAGAAATCAGAGGGTTACAGCAACAAAACAAGCTACAGCGGGCTAAAATGTCACTCTGCACTGCCATCAGAGCTAGTGTTGAATTAAAGAGTTCACATTCTTGTAACTCTCCAGTCATTGCAACAGCTATGTCACCGCAGCAGATGGGATAATTTTAACATTACTCACACCAGCATTGTGCGTAGTTTAAGGAAATCATTGTGCTCTGGGTTTTCAACTTCAACAACTCCCCAGGGATACAGACGGCCTCTGATTTTTTTTCCTTTCACCTCAATCAGTTGGTTGGATCCAATAACAGCAAAGGGAATGCTGGCCTAGTTGAGACAGAGCAAAACAAGTTACTGTTTTGATTTTTGACAGGTTACTTTTTTGTGTGTTTTGTTTTTCTTTTAAAGAAAGCACAAAGACTTTCAAATAACAAACTGGAGAGGAGGAAAAGAAATGCTGGCAAATGCATTCAAATCCCTCCACATCAGAAAACCAACAAATCCTATTCTAGGCAATGCAACCTCAATACCTGTAGTTCTGTTAGGATCAGTTTTCTTAACAGAGGCACAAAAGGAAATGTCGCTTTGCTTTAGGAACACTTGACTGCTGTTGGAAGTACAGTTTGGGCATAATGTGTCATCTGACATAACATCATGCATTGACAACGGCCAACAGAAACACACTTCGGATACAGATTAAAGTGGCTAGAGAGAGAATTTCAGATACATTGTTCATGCACCTTTGCGAGTATCAACACAAGGAGGAAATGACTTCAGTAAAACCTTTATTATCTGCTCTAATGAGAGGAGAGTTGTTAATTTATATAGTAACCATAACACACGCACACACACATTCTCTCTTTGCTTGCATGTTAAAAGGTTGGAGTCAGAAAACAGCCTTCAAATCACAGTTCTGGGTGAACAGTTGCTTACATTTTAAAGAAAAAGAAAAGAAAGTCACAACACACACTACATTTGGAATTCTGATGAAGCAGGGACTTGAATAAAGAGGATAATAATTCAGAGTCAACATCCAAAGAAAACTTGAACCTTCAACACATTATCAAGTACTTTTGAGCATAGGCTTGAAGAACTACTGCAGCAAAATAATAAAGTAGGAATGAAACTTGCCTTTAAAACTCTGGTTTGTTCTTTAAACTCCTCATCTTCATCAGAATCTGCATCAGGGAGCTGATAAATTCTAATGCCATGTTCAGAAATCTCATCCAGAACCTGAAGTTTACAAAAAAGGAATAATACCACCTCCTTAATGAAATAAGTTAAAAATAAATACGATAGATTTTCTAGTCTGTCACATCTAGAAAACTCAGAATGTTTTTCTGCTTTAAGAAGTTTGACAATGCTTAGGGAAAAAAAAAAAAAATCACTAGCAGAAGTTGCCATTACATGTGCTTTGAGTTTATGTACTACCAAATTATGCCCTACGAGACTATCTTACACAGCATTCATTTCATGCTACCTATGAAGGAAAAAACCCACCATTTTTCATTTTTTTTCTTCATTCAACAGAGACTTGGCACCTCAAGTCCATAAATATCCTGGGATGCACAGTAGAAGGTATAAAAACATTCAGCAAGCAATCTGTATGTTTTGAGATGTAAGAAAGGAATATTAAGGGGGAAATCAATCACGCCCTTAAAATGAAGAAAGGAAGCCTAAACTACATCTGGTTGGATTTTAAAGATTTTATTTTACTACAGAGAAAAAAAAAAAAAAAGAAAGAAAGAAAAAAAAAAAGATTATCTTAAAACCATTGTTGAGATTTGCTAACTACAGAGGTTCTCTTTTAAAGAGCTTACTAACAGGCATTTTGAAAAGCCAAAACACTTGCTGAGATTGCCTCTGAATTTAACTGTTTGTAATGTATGATACAATCTGTAAAATCAGAAATGGCTAAACGGGAACAGCAGCTCACCTGTCTGTCCACTCAAAAAGATACAGACTCACTGACTCAACACATTGTGACATTCCTACTGTATATTTCTTTGTGTATGACCTTAACTAGCCTATTTTTGTGTGGTGATACAGAAATAAAGACTTCAAATAAACATATCAAGAAACAATCAAGGCCTTCAGACAACAATCCATAGCAGTACTTGAAGAATAGACATCAGAATTAGAACGTGGAATTAGTTGTGCAGCTAATATTCATAGAAATCAATGAATGTTAGCTGCATAACTAATAAAAATATTGGTAATACAATGCAGTCTTGCACAGCACTTTTTGAAGACTAACAAATAAACACCTGACTCTGAATTCAAGTGCAAAATAACACAGGCTTAAAGATTATTTTGTTTTAAAGGTACAAAGGGTAAATGCAGTTTTAGAAAACATAAATAAATCATTAAAAAAACCCCAAATCCAGAATATTTGCATGGAGCATAGTACAGAAGCAGACAAAACCAAAGTGAAGTTTATACAAAAAAGTAAGTAAAAGCAATTAATTTGGAGAAGGGATTCATTAGTTATACCATCAAAATCATAAAGCCCATGTCAAAGTGTATTGTCATGTATTTGATACGCACAAAAATTTAAAAGACAGTGCCTATCGTCTCTTGGATCAAAAATCCAGTTAAACTAGAGAAAGTTATTCAAAATCCACTAAGAAAAAGAAACCCAAACAGTTTTCTTTATTGTCACTAATGTCAGAGATTAACTTAAAAAATAGTCTATCTGTATTCCTGGATACATTCTTTTCCTAATGAAATCACTGCAGGGGTAGGCAGCTAGCATAATTCTGGGCCTTTGGCAGTTTCACAAGGTGGTCTGAGTCAATCCTTTCTTTGAAATTGAACGCTTCTACTGCCGTACAGTTAAAAATATCTAAGTCAGAAATCCCATCTAATGCACTGACAAGATTTTCATTCGCTAAAGACAATGTGGCGATATGAGGAAAGCATGAAGAATGCTGAGATTCCACAATAACTCTTTTCAAAGGGACCCTGGATGTCTCCGCAGAAAAAGGTTAACTGTGCAAACTTCCTAGCTGAGTATTCCCTAACTAGTTGCAACTGTAACTCCACAACTGGCACCTGAACCACACAGCAGCACCACTGCAGTAATGAACTCTTACAGCAGACAAAGTCTGTGCAAAACCAGAGGCGGTGTGAGGTATTCATGAAAACATTCAGAACAGCCTGTGTATGGACCTGAGCCAGCAGTAGTGCATATAACTGGACATAACTCAGTAACACAAATACAGCCAGACTTCAAATAGACAAGAGGTCTTAATGAACCTGCCCATAATTTTGTTCAGTTCCTCAATCCTCTATCATGATGGCAACCAATAGCTACAGTAGAAACAAAACTTGTCCAACCAGAGCTGTTTAAAAAAAACCAATCCTTCAGATCATTAGAAGAGGAATGACCATGTATGAACCACAGCTATTCCCACAACAATGTTTTCCTGCCAGGTATATAAACATCCCCCGCACTCACACACGCGCACACTAAATAAAAAATTATGAGCCTCCACCTACACAGAAAGCAGTATTTTTAAAAGAAAAAAGAAATTAGGGAATAAGCAACTAACAGTTACAGTCACACAATTACATTTAAATCAACGCGTAGCATTACTGTTTTGCAAAATGGGAGATAACGAAGTTGTCACTAAATGATAATAAAAGATGCACAGCTGAGATAGGTGGGGCAGCGCTGCAGTGCGATGCCTTTAAGTAGCTGCATAAAACAAGAAAGCACATTTAACCTGGCCGAGATCTTAAAAGATAAAATGCAAGTGAAACAATAACGGGAAAGCCAACAACAAGGGGTGCTAGAATAATATATTACAGCTGTTAAACCTAGTGCTTTCCTGAAAGGAAAAAGAATTGCAATAAAAACAAACTGTATTTTATGGTCCTAACAATGAAACAGCATTTTGCTTCTTCAAATCTGAATTTTATTGGCCTCAGAGGATTCTGTGTTCCTAAAGATTAGCCTTCCCATGGGAAATTAAAAAAAAAGTCAAAATATTAGTTCTCCTCTCATGAAGTCATTCTTTTGAGCAAGTTTCCTTAGCAGCCTTGCATGGCACAGCTTGTGAAACTGCCCTGCATTTCTTCCCACTCAAGAGTTTTAAAAAATAACTTTGAATTCCAGAAAGACCAAACAGGAATTACTGCAAGCTGGGCTTCCTTTGCAAGCACCACAAACTGATCTTGCTGCTTAGTCCAAGGCGGCAAAACAAAAACATTTTACTTTAGATTGACAGCCAAATGGCAGAAACATCTAAAAAAAAAAAAAAAAAAAAAAAAAGAAAAAAAAAAGACTTCAAGCTGCGTCAGCAAAGCAGGATTTTGATTCTCACTCTTGATTAGAGATTCTGTAAGCCAAGATGCTGTGAGTTATAACAATATACAGTAGCTAGACTTTCAAAGCTTTGGAACCACATTATACATTTGGCTTAATATAAACTCAGTTTGTAGAATGCCCTTTGCCGGCAGTACAAAAATAATGAAGACTTGTTTACCTGTTTCCTAACCACTCCCTCAGACGACAGCATAAGTGCCATTCATCTTGTTATATTTATCCAATGCATAAAAGCGGTGTCCATATATGTAAGTCACGACTGTTTTAAAGACTAGTTAGTTACAAGTAACTGCTTAAACTAGGAAAAACTAGATGTGGGTCAGCACTGAATATGGTCAAGAGAAGTTGCCTTTAAATTAATTTCACAGGATATGTAAACTGGGATTCACCTCCATCTTCCACAATAAACATGCATCATAAATCCTCAATCTAACATCACTTACAGAATTGTACTGAAAAAATAAGCAATTCCAAATTCACATTAGGAAACACTCTTCCTTGTGCTAGTACCATGTTTCACCTAAAATTCAGTATTAACCGTACATTAAAGTGATGTCAAACAGCATTTGCACTATACTATACTTGACCCTAAGGCCACCGAGCAGCAGATAAAGGGAGCATGGGAGAAAAGAGTCCCAAAAAAATTAGAGCATTATCTCTATACTCAAGGCATAAGTTATTAAATTTGTGAAAATTCACAGGCTTTGTAAGGTTCAGCTGTTAAGAATTTCCAACTGAATGTACTGGGTTTGAGTCAACAGAACCTGAAAAAAGCTTCTGATCACAATACATTTTACTGAGCTACCTCTCAGCATAATACAGTCTCACAACCTTTCCTTAACAAGGTGCATGACTTTAACGAGTCATTCTGAATCCGAGAGGAAAACAAAGGAGGGATTCAATATTTATACTCATTGGCCAGATTATTGCCTGAGATTAAATAGAAAGTAGGTAAAAGACTTGTACAACCACAAGTATGTTCTTTATTCCTATAGAATTCACTACAATGTCATATTTGGCAAAGGCTGTCCTGTCTTGCAAAACCTTGGCAAAAAAAGAAATTCAAGACAGCAAGTAAATCTTCCCAAGTATGAAAAGACAAGTTAGTAAGAAAAAAGACATATAAAAGATGATGTACATTTTTCCATAACAACGGAAGTACAAAAAGCATCCTGATAGTGCATTAGCCTAACTGTCCTGCCTCTATTTTAGTGTGTCAGTTTGTACCACAGGCTTTAGTTTCTATCACGGGTGGCAGTTTCCAGTCACCCCAAACTAACCACATTTTGCTACAAACCACAGAGACCAAGTTTCTTTTGGATGAAACTAAACCTAAAGATATGCTCTCAGAACGCACCTCATGGTTTCCCCCCCACCAGTGGGCATTCAGTCCACTGGACTAAATAAAAACATTTGAAACTTCTGCACTGCAGTTCTGGATGATTTGAGCCCTAGTTACAAACTGCTTTCCTCGAAACGTGCTCTGTTAGGGTGTACAACTTGCTAAGAAAGATGAAGGCAAGAATGGCCAGATTCTCAGCAAGTGTAACTGGTAAAGCACATCAGAATTCAGAGATTTCCCACCTCACACTTCCTGAGGATTAGGTCCATGGCCACTATCATTCACCCCTCTTCAGTTTGAATTTACTTTATATTTGGCTTTAACATAGTATGTGTGCATTGTTCTCATGATCAAGCGTTAAGACCTACTCTTCTCTTCAGCCTTTCTCTCTCCTTCAGCGTCAGTGTGTCAGCCTTGGCAATCACGGGGACAATGTTCACTTTTCCATGAAGAGCCTTCATGAATTCTACATCTAATGGCTTCAGCCTGTCAACAAGTAGGAAAGGAAAGGGGAAAAAAAGTTAGTTTGTTTTTCAAACAGACTAAATGTATTAAAAATTATTCTTTCGCATATCTTCATATATAGTATTTCCAAAATAAATTAAGTCAGAGCACTTAATTATCAGCTTGGCTGTGTAAAGGTTGAAGTACAATTAAAACTGTCGCTGTAAGATAAATTGGCTATTATAAGCTCTTATGTTTCTAGGTGATAAACAACATAACATTGGCTGCTTAAAAACAATATTAAATGCCAAAAAGGTGACAAAGTAGAGGAGAACATTAATTCCCAAAGACCATTTTAATTGCACGGGTTGACTGATAGTGTGGGAAGTAACTCAATTAACATTAAAGTTACATTTACACTTCAAATAATGAACAGACTTATAGACGTGATAAAATACCCTAAAATATGAGAGCACAAGAGCTTTTTCTTACCCATGCCCAAAGGGAGAGATGAAATAAAAACAGCAGTGGACTCTGTTGTCTATAATGTGGCGCCTGTTTAGACCACTCTCATCATGAAGGTATCTTTCAAACTGGTTGTCAATATACTGGATAATTGTTTTGAAGCTGTGATATGGGACAGGAAAGAGAGAGAAACATCTTGGATAAGCTTTAAAGTAATTTTCAAAGACTTCTGAAAAGATAAGATCAGAAGGAGGAGAATCACATTTTCAATAACATTTCTGTTACAAAAAATTCAACTTCCTAGCATTGTATCTACTACTGAGAAAAGTATTTTGATAATGCAAAAAGATATTTTCATGGCAACCACCAAGTGTCTGTTTATGCCTAAAACTACTTTCAAGTGTTACCCTGTCCACTGGATAAAAAGTTCAAGTGCAAGCTCAGAAAAAAGTACCGAGACAACACAGACACGAACAGAAGATTGAGGATTTTTCTGCCTTTTTTTTTTCTGGGGGTAAGGGTTGAAGATTTGTTTTTAAACCAGTTGACAAATGACATATCCCGGATATCCTCTTGATTTACAACCTTGTCCCTGGAGCTAGGTTTCTATAGTTACCTATGAAAATTCTGGTATTCTAGTCTGTTTGAATTAAGTACAAATACATTTGTAAGTCATGCACTAAAGCATCACATGATTTATTAAGCTATTTTCGTTACCTTACAGAATCCTTTTCTGTTGGCAAAGAAAAAGAATTCCTACTTAGTTCAAGGCAATTTAAAAAATGCCCTACAAAGCAGCAAATGAACACAAAATTTGACCACAGATTAATCAGATACAAAAAGCAGTGACTAGAGAGAGAAAACACAATGCATTAATTACTAAGGAGATTGTTTTAAAATATTCCAGAGCATGTAGACACCTGCAAACAACATTAATATAAAAGGACACTTTATATTAAGTACTGCGGGGGAAAGGAAATGAACACACTGATGAAGATAAGATTAGACTGATTGTGTGTCATGAACATGTCTTAAACTACTTGGGGAAAAACTGAACTTAACTTGAAAAATAATATTTCTGTTGTTGAGAAAGTGCAAATTTGACTAGAGAAACTTAAGCAGAAAACGGACAAGAGAACACAAAAAAGAGAATAAGTAATTTGGAAAATGAACACACAAAAAGGTGGCAAATACTGTGATGTGCAGCAAAGTTCAATGCTGGGCTGCGTGGCTGCCAATGAAGATAATGAAAGAAAGTAACAGGAATGGTGGAAGAGAGCCTGGACGGAATCTGATTTTCCAAAGTCAAGTAAGCTTTTGGATCTAGGAGGAATAAATCCATAGAAGAATGGATTATACACACATTTATATCTCTGCAAGATTTGCACTGTTCTAAGTCATGATACAGAAGACAACAGAGCAAAACATCAAATTTACCGGGTTTTGGTCTTAGAGCTGCTCAAGTCTTAAGAACTAGGATCTTAATATGCATTGAAAAAGGACAACATGGTTTATGTTCCTGTTGATCTTAAATACTCTCCTCTTAGCTGGTGAAAGGTAATGAGATTGAAGACGTACAAATATCAGGACAGAAACCAAGCACAAACAATGGGAAACCACCTATCACACATTTCCCTGGCAACGTAATTAGTTTACGTGCAGTTTTCTAGTTCTAATAGCTATCATTTTCCCTATAAATATGGTGTTAGTGTCCTGTACCTCCTGACTTCCGGGAAACACCTGGCTTATACCACTGTGCTATCATTACTTAGGAGATAGCACTTCCTGTATTCAAACAGCAAACAACAAAAACACTGCATTTAAGCCCACTGGAGGAAAATGAGCAATATTACCAAGCTGCCAAAACCCTCAAAATATAACTTAATATAAGCCAGTAAAAGAAGAACATTACCAGCAGCCTGAAAGCAGCTATGAAAGAATGACCTGTGACACGGCATCCCAGAGGAAATAAAGCATATGATCAGCAATATTTAAAAAGTTCATTTGTAGACTGTCAACCATCCTTTTGGTGTCAGATTTGATCCCAAATCTGTGCATGAAACAATTTTTTTTCCCTCCTCTCCTTAGATCCTTTCTCTTCTATCTGATGCAAGATGTTACCTTAGGGACATGCCTCTCTCACGATTCCATTGTCCTTATGCATGGAAGAGACGTTCTATGCTTCAAACCTCCCACCATAAAGAATCTTGCTATTCTTCAAACACACATCTAAGCTGATGCCAAGAGCATCGCTAAGTGTAGTTTGATTCTAGAATACAGAACTGAAGCTAGGACTAAAGCTGCACACAGAATCTAAAAAACTGTCACTGTGGTTAACTATGGTCAGCACCCACCTTTTTGTACAGGCTGTTTCAAGTACAGTAGTATTTGGAAAACAAAAATTAATCTACCTTATGGTTTAGTACAACACATTCTCTAATAACTCATTTCCCAGCCTGGCGGTGTTATTCTTTGAGTCCAGGAGGTGCACTGGACAAACTCCTAACAATGCATGATCCTTACTGGCACTTCTTCTGTGACAGAAATGCACAAAAATGATCCCAGCTCCCATCCTTGAAAGTCAAACTCTAAAATTAAGAGTTTTCATCAGTTCAAAGACAGAACTCAAAAGCCATTAGGAAACCTACTCAGGAGAAAGATACCTGAAACAGGATCAGCAATTGCTGCTTCCTGGAAACATCACGCCAGTTTGATTTACTTCTGTTCAAAAATAACCTTAGTAAAATTTACCATCCTGAAAAACAGGTAGTCTGCACAAATTGCAGATCTCCCCCAAAGAAAAGTGCTTTATAAAACCTGGATCAAGATCAGCATCATCTACTGGTTAACCATAATTGCAGTAAATGATCCTGAACACAAACATAAATTCACGAGCACAAACTTGCTGCTTCCTCTGAACTAACAAGGAAGGAAGGTAGTTGCACTGGGTTCATCTTGACTACAGTTTGAAACAAAGAATCTATCCATCCAAATCTCCATGACATCCTGTAAGGACTAACGGACTTAGGCAAAATGACAAACATTATGGCTCAGTCTTCAGGTGACATAAAAAAATGGGACTAGAGACAATTAACCACATCTTTTCATTTTGTAGTATAGAAGTACTATTCGTTCCCGCAATGTATTTTGATGATTAAGATTTGTCACAGAAAAATAGGTATAAACCAGTAAATTGTTCTACTGGGTATGAATCATCATGGAATGACTCTATTTAGCAAGCCTCTAAAAAAAGGGGGGAAAAATCTGAACACTTAGGTCTCTAAGAAACATCTTAAGAGAATAAACAAAGGGCATTAGAACACAATCAACAGGAAGAGCTCTACGTAACACAATACACAGGCTGCAGAGCTCTTAGCTCCAGCGGAAGGAAGCGCTAGTCAACAGTGCACAAAATAAGCAAGACCATGCTGCAGCCCAGAAAGATGCCTTAGCGTTACTCTAAAAGTTCAATTATTGTTAATAAAGTAGGAAAAGTGGAAAGAAAATAAAAACCCCACTACAGCTTCACTTTCAAATTTTCATTTAGTGTATCAAATAACTTCACTGCCTTCACTTTTGCTATGATTCAACAGTACACCATAGAAAGAAATGAAAATTTATGTCTGATAATGTTCTTCAGAGTGGTCAAGATAACACCATATTCTGTCAAGAAAAGATTACAAAAAATACTATTAGCAGTATAGATGTTTATTTTATCAGCTGTTTGCCTTCTTCCTGATTTTTTAACTTATACTGAGGAATTCAAACCAATGAGTATTAGCTTTATACTCCCTTTCCCTGCACAGTGACACTTCATTTGTCTTAGAATCACTTCAAATTACTACCACCACAGAAGAAGTGCCAACAAAAATTCATAGTTAAGCAAAATAAAACCTGTTAGCACATCTTACAAGACAAACCATGTGGAAATTGAAAGTTTAGCTTATAGTTGCACTGGAATAATTCAGGTATCCTAGTAAGCACATTACTGTATCTCATCTTTATCTTGAAAAAGTTATCACAAGATCAGTTTTCCACAATTAAAGAGCATGATGATGATGATTTGGAAATTACATTTATGAACACACTTATTAATTCTAATTGTTGCAAACTGACCACTTCCTTCATAGCTATTTCACCATGTACCATGTATGTATGTTGAAATAACTAGTAGTACATATAAAGGATGGGGAATGAAAAGCACTGGCTTGAAAATATGGAAACTGGATGAGTCAGAGACACAGAAAGTAAAAGACAAACAAAAAAAATCCCTCCATCAGAATTCTGTCCCATCAGAGAAGCTATGGAGACAAAAACAAAAAAAAAAAAAAAAAGTCTGCAGTTATCACAGAGAACCTTGCTGAAGGAAAGGCCATTAATTGAGAATCACAGCCAGCCTAGAGAACACTAACCAAACCTTCTAAAAACATTAAAAAGCGGTTAGAAAATTGAAACAGCAAGTTGTACAAAGTAATACAGTTTTACCAGATATGTGCATCATAGGCAACAAAAACTATGAGAAACTTGATTTAAAATCTCACACAAACAAAATGATCATGTTGCTGATGATACGAAGATGAGCACCCAGAATATGGAGAAGTGTCTAGAAAATTGTGCTGAACTGCAAGGACCCAGAAAAGAATCTCTGCCATGAATTCAAGATAACACTCCATTAATGTTAAGAATAATGAACCTGCTACTTCTTTTCATGACAAAGTTATCCAAAGATCATCAGCTGAATCACTTAAGTTCAGAGAGATGGACATGCTAGAGTAGTGTTTGTGTAAGATACAAACTCTATCAAGCAAAGCAGTATTTACACACATACCAGTCCTGGCTGTTAATGGCATCTCCATATCCTGGTGTGTCAACTACTGTTAAACGCAGTTTCACCCCTCGTTCCTCTATCTCTACTGTAGAAGCTTCAATTTGAACTGTTCTCTCTATTTTCTCTTTAAAAAAAAAAAAAGGAACATTTTGGTTGTTATTATGCCTGTCAATTGCTGCAGAAACCCCTGGAGAGAGGAATAGAAGAGGTAACCTACATGACAAAATATTAAAAAAACCAAAACCAAACAAACAAACAAAAAACCAACCAACCAAAACAAAACAAAAAAATCCCAACCAAACAAAAAACCACACAAAAACCAAACCAGCAGCTAGCTAGGCAAAACTGAGCACAGTTTTGTAAATAAACAAGAAATAGTGAACTAAAAAATATTATTTACTCATGACAATTATAATACTCAGAAGCATGCCTAGTTTCTTTGTGAATAGGTATTTACACCTCTAATCTGGATTTAAGGCTTTACTGGGAAAAAAATATTAAAGGAAGTGAGGATTGGAGCAAAACCCCCATTTACGTATCTTGACACCTAAAAGGTTTGAGAGGTAGAGGGGGTTTTAGTAACAATTGATAAAGAAACAACAAAAGCTGAGTCTTTGAAAAGACATACAAGTGAGAAAAGCGATGGCTCAAAAAAATCTAATTTGGAGGATCAAAATACATCTAGACAGCATGAAGAAGGGTCTCATGGGTGAAATTATCGTCAGAAAGAAGAAATGTTAACAGAAAGAACATGAAAATTCACAGGGTATGTACTGGAGGAACTGCAAAACAACATTTACCTGCAGCTCCAGGAATATAACGTTCTGGGTAAAGATCAGTCAGGAACAGACTGTTAATTAAAGTGGATTTTCCCAAACCAGACTCACCTACAAACAAAATAATTCAGGTTATTAAGCATATGCACCTTTTATTCCAGGCTTTTTAAAGTACCTCCTTCCTTCCCAAGCCTACATTACGGGGAAAAATAATTTGTTCATCAGGATCCACCCTAGTTTTTGAGATAAAAAACATCAAAGGTTCAGCTAAGCACTTTAAAAACCACAGGAAAAACAAGCCTCTAGTGTTTTTATAAATGTTACATGAAAATGTTAAGTTTACTGTAATAGTTTTCATAATAAAAGCTGAAAGGTCATACAGCATTGACTATAGATGTAGAGATAGTTAGGTTACTTTAGGGAAACAAAAGCTTTGTTTCCATTTGAACTTAGAAAATCAGGAGCTGTAGCTCTCCTTTTTAAAATTTCTGAGACCTTTAAGGTTTTCCTAAGCTAGAAATTGAACCTGGAACACTGTTAGGAGGGAGAATAAATAAAGCAATCCCAAATTAACGGTTGAGCTTTGCACCCTTATATTGAGGATACATGCATCCTATGAAATATGAAACAGAAAATGGTAAGAAAATTATTCAAAATTCACCTAAGAAGTTCCATAATTCCAGAACTTCAGGTCATACAAATTTTGTCCTACATTAAACCTGTAAATGCAATTACTAAATCAGAATTCCAAAAAGTTTCTTTTTTTTCTTAACCCAAGGAATCAAAGGAGTCAGCATTTAGAACTGGCCATGTCATTTTAGATGCTACTAATCTAATCTTAGTGATGTAGAAGTTATCTATGTCATCACAAACTACACGAAATAAAAAAAACTTCACACATGCCACAAATTATCTATTTATTTTAGAGACATTGCTGAACGCTCTGTCACTAAATAATCCCAAACAGTACTACAAAGCACACAGAATAAGGAGGAAATGTTACACATCTCTTCTTATTTTCATTTTTCAACAACATGTAACCCCAAGAGAACTTCTACAAAAAGGCAATAGGACTGTGGACTCCCTTTGCACTTGTATAACATGAAACTGATTCAATGCCAGCATAATTCAATGAGTCGTTTAAAACAGCTTTGTGCCTAAAGGACTTTCCATCAAAGACTCCTACAGGTGCTCATTCACAGAACAGGCAAATTAAAAGTTTAGTGGTAATACCAGAGTGAGTCAGAACAGAACAGCAGAAAACACAAGAATAGCACCACCATTTCAACAGCAAGATAGTCACCATGTGCACTCATGTCTCCAGTGGGGAAATGGGAGTCAGAGAAAGATTAAGCAACTATCCTTACCACCTGATGATGAGTCAGGAACAGAAAAATGTCTTCTTGGCTCAAATTCATAATCTCTAATCACTATTAATACTCCCTCCCACCAAACATGTCAAAATAGTAAGAGATTTCTTCTGCCTAACAGACAGTTGCTAAGGAGAAAGACATATATACGTATGTCCATGTGAAAGGCATTATTTGTTGTTGTTTAACAGTCAGAAATACTTCAACGAGTCACTTACCCACCACCATCAGGGTGAATTCAAATCCCTTCTTCACAGATTTCCTGTGAACCTGGTTGGGCAGATTAGCAAATCCCACATAGCCTGCTGAGTCAGAAAACTGACAAGAAAACAAAAGTTGAGTATAAATGAGAACCCCTTCCCTCTAAGAAGTTGAAACAAAGTTCAATTGATTCTATACAAAAAAAGTGCAGAGGTATTCAAAGTGCATGCAAAAACAGAATTAAACAAATTTTTGCTGCTTGAAACAGGCCCACTTATCAAGCCGTCTTGTATAAATAGAAATCTAGTAAGTACCTGGTGCTACACATAAAAAAAAAAAAAAGTCTCTCCTTGGATTTAAAAAAAAAAAACTTGCAAGAACACTATTACTAATCTTAAACTGCAAACATAGCTAAAAACACCACAGGCTTTAAGCTAGAGGTCAAAAATATCTGTTAAAATTTGATACCTGCTGCTACTATTTTCTATAAAAATAAATAATGCGTACACTCACATGTAGAAAAACAAGAACACCGTATAGTAATGCAGAGATTACCAAGATTTAAAAAAATAAATAAAATAAAATAATGCAGAGATCTATCTACTGCTTGTAAAGCTGTTCACCTAACTTCACAATGTTTAACTTCTGACACAAAAGCAGGAAAAAGAAATGTGCCTGAAAAACTTATCAAAGAGATTTGAGCTATAAAAAGGGCAGTCTGCTTCACCATCTGTTATCAATTGACCAAAAACCTAATAGGAGCCTAAACAAGAACTGCAGCCACTTGATTTAGGGAACTATGAGCTAGCTGGAACCAAATGTTTTCAACACAGATGAGTTTATGATGAGGACAGTTTTTATACTATGCCATACTTAGTAGGGTGGGGGGAACTTAAAAGGCAATTAGTTATTTGCTAACAATCCTTTTAGCACATACCCAGATGGGCAAAAACATTAGAAATGAAGTTTGACAAATGAAATTTCCTTAGGTGAAGCCACCACTCTAAACATGTAAGCAAACACTGGATGTCTGGCAAGCGTCTGAGAGCCTTTTCCTAGAATCACATGCAAGCTCTGTTTCTACTAAATAGTTCCTTTTAAGAAATGCATCTGAAGCAATAAGGTATCATTTATTCACTATTTTACCACTTCAGTAAAACCACAAGTACTTTCGGAAGTTGCATAGATTTTAAATAAAATTTCAGCTGTGCAGCAATCTCTTTACCTTTACTTTTTCACCTGACTGCGACATGTTTCGTCAGTCCAAGTTTCAAACACTGGAAAATAAAATCCATAGTGCATGTTAGCCGACTTGATAATTACTTTGATTTTAATTTTGAACTGATCAATTGCATATAATAATCACATTTTCGTCTAGTAGAATGAAATGTCACGTACTTGAAGATTAGTAGAATAAACAAAATGGCTAGGTCTGTGAAATATTCATGGGAAAGAAATTACACGGCATTATCAAAACCAGAATACTTCATTTAAATACTTCAAAGTTTTAAAACAGAAAGATTCCCTTAAAACTCATAATAATACAATTCAGTATCCTTAAAATGCTTTCATCCATTCTGTCTTTAAAGAAGTAAAAAAACATGTACTGAAAGCTAATGTTGAGTATGCATGGTACTACTTACATAATTTTTAAGTTCTCTGATTCTGCAATTAGCTAATACAACCTGAAATTCATCTTCTCTATTCCAAATCCCCTATATAAATAGCATAAAGAGGTCCTTTTTCCTTCCATTTTTAACCTTTCCACTTATGAATTACATGTTTCTTACAACCAGTTCACAAATAAGTGAATGTAATCTAACCGTTGTCCAAAAAACTAGATCTGAGAACTATGACTACACACAAAAATTCTCCCAAGAACAGGGTACTTATGGGATTTACAGGTAAAGGTTATAACATTAATTTCAGTTACTTCAATGTCATATCACCAAATGTGACTGCTACACCAAACATTACAGAACCTTGGCACTTGGCTAACCCATGCTGGACATAAAATTCACCCTGAAGGACTATCAAAAAGATTTGTTCTTTCGTTTCAGCTACCCAGAACAGCTGGGTTTTGGCAAGCCCTTATCTTTTTCCTCAAGGATGTTAATTGTGCTATAGATTAGTTATCACGGCAATAGCGAGGCCCTTTTTATTCAGAGCAGCCTCAGAGCACTGACAGGAAACACAAAAGTGGCAGGAGCACTTCACAGCTTGGTCTGTTGACAACACAGCTCTTGGCCTGGGAAAGCATGGAAGTGACCTATGCAGGCACCTGTGTGTTCAGACAGAAAGGCTTTCCTGTTGGGTAGCAGTTGTTCTAGCAGGATACAGTCCGCTATCTGACACCAGCAGTTTGACAGTCAAATCCTAGCAGGGACATCCTCAGTTTTGGACTAAAGGAAAAGTCGAAGTTAGCATAATTGCAACTTGGAGTTTTAAAGAAAATGCATCTTCAGTTCACATGGCATTTCATTTGCCCTGAAGGAGGCATTTCAAATCCTGGCAACTGTGCAGACACCAGACATCCTTTAAACAAGGAAATTGTGGGTTTTTTTCCTCCTTCAATTACTTTTCCCCCATACCCAGTTCATTTGCTTGCTAGTGAAAGACTAATACATCCACTGCCTGGAAAATAGGGAGGTCCTGATCCTAATCATTTTCTGAAAGCCTCTAATTGGGTATTCATCAAAATAGCCTGGGAAACATCCCTTCAGAATGGTTTTAAAAAACAGATCTTATTTTTTCTTTGACCAATATGCAAGGGCTCATTCCAGCCTTCAGCCAACCAGCATTACAGCCCCTTAAAGACAGCCAGAGCCTCACTGACAGATGTAACTCACTACTCTGTCCACATCTCGTTTCTACATTTGGAAGCCCCTGTTGTCACCTTGTCTATAAAATCAGTAACATAATTCAAGAGTTTAGAAAAGTTCACAGTCACTGAGTGCTAATGTAGATAGACCTTCTGGCTCACTTCTCACAGTAATGCCAGATGAGAAGCCACCCAGAGCAGATGCCTATAGTTAAAGGTAATAAGGGAGAGCTATTCAGATTTAAATATGTATGACAAATTCTCTAATTACTTTTGCTTTAAACTGACAGTACAGTCACATCCATCGTAGCATTACCCAAGCTACTTTATTAGAAAGCAGAAAAGTCAAAATTGTTGTCAACTGATTATGATTCACCTGACTTCAAAATTAGTCTGTCACCTCATAAAAAGTTAGATTTACAATAAATCATTCCACAAATATCACTTTAAAAGCCCATCTCCTACTGGGCAAACCACATTCATGTCGTGTCTTAATCTGACCAAGAAGTTGCTATAGCCAAAGCCGCAGGACAGCTGCTTTGATCACATCATGACTGCAGCACATGCTTAAATGTCTGAGTACAACAAGCATTCAGTTAGTTATTCCCACTCTATTTTGTCAGAATAGAAATAGTCTAACTAAAAATTAGCTGGAACAAACAAAAGCCAAAGAAACCAAACCTGCTGTTTCCCAGCACCTAACCGAACCTCAGTTATCCAGCCTCAACACATTTTGCAGTTCATAATACCGCCCTCGTGAGGTTTCCCAGAAAATTATCCAACCAACATTCCCAGACGACCATGAACCATCTTCCTGAAGCTTTACCATATCATTACAAATCAAAACGTTAGAATGAGCAAAATGCCGTGTTACATCTTCTTACAGCACCAACTGATGGCAGTGCTTACAGCACTGGTTACAGGTGATAACTTGTCAATGGACCAGACTACACTATGTATCAATGACTCCCGAAATCCTTGAGTCCACCCGCATACAACAGGGTCAAACATTAAAATAACATTGAGAGTTCGACAACACCCTGAAGAGTCCCATATCTGGAAACTTTAATGCTTCATTTTTCAGCAATTTTCCATACTAAAGTTTAGAAAACCCCAAACAAAGAAAAACAACACCTAAGGCAAAAGAAAGCAAGCCACAGATGTTCTGTTTACTTTACATTTTCAAAGAACTATTTCAGTCATTATGAGATAAGCAGAGCCACACATGCCAGGTATTTCAAAGAGAAAGGAATAGATAAGATACAATTGCAAAAAAGCAGTGAAGCTTTATTTGTAAAGAATTGTGGGCCCCATTTAGCAGATCTAGCAACAACAAAAAAAAAAAAAAAAAAAAAAAAGGATGGTATGCTACAGCATAGGAACAACGTGCTGTTCAGAAACCAAAGGGAGCAGATTACCACTAAATTCAGTTACAGTTCCCCTCTACAAACATAAAGGCCTGGAACGTGCCATCCGATCGTCATCTGCTAAGAACAGTATTCCAGTGAGAGAGAAAGAGAGGGGAAGGAAAATGGGTCATTTCCTTTGTTCCTGTCAGGATGCAAGAAGTAAACTGTTAGTAACAAGCAGACTGGGAGCTTCTTAATAGGAACTAGCACAAAGAAAACCCTATGAAATATGTACAAAGAGCGTTTCCATATAAGGATATTAAGCAGCATTTTAAAGTAATCGCTTCAGAATGACCTTAACAACCATCTCTACAGGCAGAATAGCCCTCCTGATATGTCAGATGAGACATCTTTCTTTCCATCTGAGATTATGTAACTCTGATACTTTTTTGAAAGTATTTAATAACCTAATAAGGAACTGCAGAAAGCTGTAAAGACTTCAGTACAATTCTAAGTGCCGGAAATGGTCTCAAAAACATTAGCATTCTGAAGTCACATTTTCAGACTTAAAAGCAGACAAACACCAAGAACGTCAGTAAAATACCAATACTGGTGGTTTCTCACACAGAGAGCATCAAAACCCACCAAGCAATGTCAGAGTCAAATACTGAGGGGCATAAATAATTAAAAAAAAAAATTGTAACTTCTCCAACTGCCTTGCCTACAGAGAAGCAAGGAAGTTACGTTAAAATTAAAAATGTCCTTACTGTATTCCAAACTTGATATAGGGGCATCGGAATACAAAGCAGTTAATGATTTTTTCCAGTAGCTTACGCTATCAAAGTTCTATGAATCACCCTATTCAAACAGATCTAGCAAAGCCTGTTCTCTGTGTCATGCTTTGTAGCACGTTTTCCACCTCTGCAGTTGGAAACCCCCTCCCAGAAGCTCCCACGAAGAAGCACCACTCTTTCTATTCCAACAATCCCAGATGACTCCATTTCCTTCATTGGAAACAGATGTTAACAACTACACATTACCAACTGAACACACTTCTGCAGACTCTTAGTCAGGAAAATGACTGTATCGCTTCCACAGAATTTAACAATAAATGTAACTACCTGCAGGTAGACCAAACTAAGTGTATGCCACATCTTTGTCTCTGAATTGCTATTCAGTGTTCCTGAGTCTTACAGATTTCACTTTAATAATGTATTTGAACCAGTGACACACCATATAGATTACTACTGGGAATGCATTGCTGTTCATCAAAACTTGTAAGATTTCTGTGCACACATATGTAGAGCAAAGTGAGGCAAGGACTAAGAGAGAAGAACCATGTATGAGCACTATTCTTAAAGATCTAGAAAACACAATGCACAAATCTAGAGCTCTAAACTAAACATTTTATTAAAGTCCCATTTCAATGTTAACATACTACTCTAGGTAACTTCCTTACTGTTACTTCAATGAATACAGTCACTTAAGAAGCACAAAGGAGGCAACGATGCCGTTCACATTAATGATCAGTGTTGGTGATTATCTGCTTCCTACACAAGCAGCTTTTGACATTATTTTCCCAGATCTACTCTGTCAGAGTAAAATACTGTAAAACAGACCTGTAAGTGTGAAAAGCAGAGGCTTTTTTTAAATTAAAAAACTGAACACATTACCAATGATCACTCATCTGGAAATATGCTGCTCTGCCTCACACCCACTAAGCTTAACTCTAAATGTGTAGATACTGGCCATGCACAGCAAACAGTGATAAGCCAGTATTTCAAAGCACTTCCAGATCATGCTTAAGCCCCGTGATACCATGCAGTCTCTAATCTGCATGTAAACCGTCTAAGACCTAACAAAACCAAACAAACAAACAAGATAAAGCACTTGATTATCTGTTGCCAAATCAGGTATCTGTCATTCTTCACAGCGGTGGGCTCCACATCTCTCCTGTGGCATCCTCTGGTCCCTAGCAGTTGGCCACTCTTGGTGTTGTAGTTTTTAAAACATCTGAGGAACGCCCAGTGGGGACAGAACTTCCTGTTCCATCCTAGCTACGTTATGTAGAGCAGACTCCAGCAGCACAGAGTCTCTGTCCACATCTCAAATGCAATACAGGCCTTGCTTTACAAATACAAATGAGTCTAAAGCGGCCCGCCACCCGACTGCGGTTTCGTGGGTTCTGCCCCGATACGCTTCTTCCCTCCTCTCCCTCCATCAGCTTCAAAACCTTGGCCGCCGGCAGAGGAGGGAAGTCGGAGCCAGGCCGCTGGGCCCGTACACGGAGCCCACTTACGCGGGTGAGCTCCAGGGAGCAGGCCGAGGCCCAGCCCGCACCGCTGACGGCTGCAGGCAGGGCCCGGCCGCAGGGCTGCAAGGCGCGGACCCTGGACAGACAGAGCGGGGCACAGGGTGGAGGCGCCCATCCCCCGGGCAGAGGATGCGACGCGGCGCAGCCCGGCCCAGCTCACCAGCGCTTACCTGAGCCTGCGGCCGCTTCCGCCCTGCCTGCTCGCCAGGCCGCGATCTGCCACCTCCTCCGCGGCACCCTCCTGCATCCCACACGCCACCGCGCCCGAGGGCCTACCTACCTTCCGCACGACTCTATGATCTCGGCCGCTTCCCAGGACAGCGATGGGGCGCGGCTCCGGGACGAGCGAGAGGAAGGATAGAGCGCCTCCCCCACCCCGCCCGCTTGCCTGAGTGGCAGCGAAGGGGCCCCGCGCGCGGCGGGGCGTTGCTATGGCGACCTCCCGCCCCCCAGGGGGGATGGCGGGACGCGATGTGGGAGCCGCGACCACACGCGTGGGTCCGACACCGGGCCGCGGGGAGGGGCAGTGGCTCAGCGGCGGGTGCTTTTTCACCGGGCCATCGCATAGCTGGGTTCTAACAGTGAGCGTCGTCCCGGTGAAACGGGCCTGAAACCCGCCGTGCTGGGCTGGGCGAGCGCCTCCCCTCCCCGGGGATCCCGGGTCCCAAGCAGCCGCTCCGCGTTTTCCTGAAGAGCTTCACACTCTCTGGTCTTTGTTCCCTCGGGAGGGAGCGGTGCCACTGTTTTGCAGCCTGCTGATGGCCCCGAGGATTCTGCACCCAGCCCCCGGAGCTGGTCTCCAGCTTCGGCCCAGAGTGCCCCACTCCAAAATACGGAGCATCTCCTGATCCTGCTGACTTGCAAATTAAAACTTGTGGGAGAAAGGCTATTCTGACAGAGCAACCTGTCATGGGGGTCACTACATGACATGGCAGCCAGTGTTGCAGTGGTAACGACCTTGGAATAATACAAATCTGTCTTACTGCCTCAACTTCATATCCCGCCAGCAGCACATTTGGGCATCTGTCTGGTACAAACAGTCTCAGTCTGGAGCTACATGCACGAATGAACCTTCAAGAATGAAATGCAGTGAGGCCATTCTGCTTAAAATACCCTCTTCCCAAATTGTTTGATTCCCATTTCCTACTCAAATAGGGTTGAGCTTTGGGATTGCCTGCATCTACAGCAGGTTTCAGAGATACTCCTCACAGGGGAAAAACTCAGAGCAGGTGTGACAGCCAGGGGTAATCTAGCTCAAACTTGGTGCCGTTGGACTGTTAGGCAGTATGTAATATAAGCCTGTATGGTTTCAGCTGCTCATTCACAAGTGAAGCAAATTTCTCTCCCAAAGATTGTGCAAAAAACCTCAACATACTTTTTTACCTACATTGTTGCTATCTTCTCTTCATCACAGCATTCCTCTGGTTAAGTGAGAGCCATTCTGCCCAGGTCAGTGCCATCGCTGAATGGGTGAGTGGGACTCTCGACAGCAAGTTCTCTGAGGTATCAGGGACTCCAGCAGACTGAAAATGATACCTGCAGTCAGATCACAAAACCAGATCACTTTCTCATGGTGCAAAGGTGCTACACAGCTCAAACACTCAATACAACACTGACAAGATTAAAACAGAGTACCAGCAGAAGTTCAGGGAAGGCTTTTCGCAATCTTCTACCACCAAGAACTGGGGTCAGGAATGTTCCTAGTAATCCATAGGAACATTTTGCAGAGGGCAGTTTGTATGTGCGACCAAGCAGCAAATCTTTCGATTTACAATTTTGAATACCGAGAAGCACATTTCTGTTTTGTCTGTATTTCCATCCGTTAAGCAAACAGGGTTGCAGCTCACAACAGGAAAATGTGGAAGTGAAACAAATGCTGCTGAAGGCTGACTGGCATTATTTGCTAATTCACATTGTGCTAATATTATCAACTGAGCATTGATGTGATCTGAGTAAGAACAAGATAAAAGCCAATTGAAAGCACAACCAAGTTCCATTTCCCAGGACACAGTGTAATGTTACAACAGAAAGTACTGCTATACACTACCTTCTTGAAGGCGTAAAAAGATGGCATTTCAGTCTTTAGAAATTAAGGTCTTATTTTAAATTTTTCCATGAATATCCATAGAAGTGTTTTGTACTATCACCAAAGGAACAACAGTGGCAATTTTTCTTTCTTTCGCTAAATTATAACGCTGTGATGCACACAATATTTTACACACATAAACTGCTATTATAAATAACCATACAGCACTTGAAAAAATTAGAATAGCACAGACAATGCCAAACTACAGACTGGCAACAGCAGAGTCTAGTGAAAGTTTGTGCTTTTCCATAATTGTCACTCCTTTCCTTTGGAAGGATTTAGTGCAATGGGTGAAGCATTCTCCAGAAATTCCGAATGCCTCATTATCGTGGCATACCAATAATTTTCCCATGTCAGGGCTGAATCAGATGGCTGACCAACTGCCACACAAAGCATTCAGGGAAGTCACAATCCTCCCAAACCAGTCTCCTTCTTTCAGAAAGGAACATCAGGAAGGGCACTTTGGGTATGAGCAAAGGTCAGTTCTAGCCAGTGCCCTACCTCTGCAGCGCCCAGTAGCAGATGCTTAGTAAAAGATAAAAGTAGCACCGTGTCTGTGTATCCTCACAGCTTCCGGCAATCTGGAGCTCAGCAGCTTCCTGAGCCAGAAGTTTTATCTTGATAGTTTTCTCTTCCATGAATTTTTCTTGCTGCTTTTTGAACCCATCTCAACTTCTGGCATTAAAGAGCATCCTGTGCCAATGAGTTTTACAGTCCATTATGCACTTTGTGAAAATGTACTTTTGTTATTTCTGAACCCTATTATGAGACTTGTTACAAAACTGCGGTTATGCGGGATAACCGAGCAGCAGAACTGAACTATTTGCTGCATGTAACTGAGAAATGCTGCATTGGAGAAACCTACGGAGAATGCATGCCCACAAAAGACATGCTGCATATTTGTTATTTCTCACACAGCTATTAGCAGAGGTGCAAACTGAAGTTGTGTTATTAAAAAACACTGTTCCTCCTAAATGTTTAAACAGTTCAGAAATGTTATTAATGCAGTGAACAGCAGTCTGAATGTGAATCACTCATTCCATAATTATTAATTCTGAAAGAATTTTGTTTTAATCTTCCCTTGGAAGTTCAGATGTCTTTTATAAAAGTTCCTGATACATCTAGGTTTACATTATCAAAAGCACAATTAGAGCCCTTCCTTGAATTCAAATCTTAACTTTGTGTGGAGTCACGTCTTAGCAAGTTAGAAATACCTCATCCATTCAGCAAAAGAGGTTCTGTATCTTTTGTTCCGCTCAATTTTGTTATTGATTATAATAGAATAGCACCATATAACTGAAAATTAAATTGAGTTTTGATAGATAAAACCACCTCATGTTCCTTGGCATACAAAGAAAAGAAAGGAAAAGAAAAGAAAAGAAAAGAAAAGAAAAGAAAAGAAAAGAAAAGAAAAGAAAAGAAAGGAAAAGAAAAGAAAA
>JAAGNO010031154.1:6738-28440 GCA_033439905.1 Ceryle rudis
TTGTGGAGAGTGGGGGGGGTGGGGGGTGGTGGGGGTGGGGCGGGGGGGGGGGGGGGGGTTGGGGGGTGGGGGGGGGTGGGGGGTGGTTTTTTTTTTTTTTTGTTTTGGGGTTTTTGGGGTTGGTTGGGTTGGTTTTTTGGGGGTTTGTTTTGTTTTTTTTTTTTCTTTTATTCATTAGCAGTCCATTCCTTAACACTTGACTATGGCTTACACACCAAGGACAAGATCCAAAGCACTGCTAATTCTACAGTTGTCTTTCCACCACAGTGATCTCAGGATTAGAAGTATTAAGATGGTGACGAGGGAAGTGCTACAAATACCAGAGGCTACTCAACACAGGTCATGGAAGAAGTTAGTACCAAGACTTACATCAGGCTTGTACCTGCTCTACAGCCCTCTCCTGTTCCTACCTCACCAGTGTTACAATACTCAGTATCTTCCCTACTCTAACATTACACAAGTTTCTTTGCTGCAAAGGTCTCTGTGGTTCAGTTTCTGACAAACAGCAGAGACATGCTCACACTGACTGAATTGTTAGGGGCGAATTAAATACAGGTCTAATGTTGATAGTCATACAGTGTATCTTCTTTCTCATTACAGTGACCCCTTCCCATGCCTGCCTGACAGGTAGGCCAAACTGTTTTGTGGCTTATTTGGTATTTCACAGTTTTTATTTCTCAAACTATCCATCTTTTCCATTATATTCCACGTCTATTTTCACAGAAAAATTAAATCGCTCCCTATATTCCTGAAAACAAACCGATAAGAACTGCACTACTCTACCAGCTCCTTTAATTTCCCCATCAGTTTATAACGCACAAATTAATACTACCTTACTGTCTGAAAATACATTTTGAAGGCTTCCCTCAGGCTAACACTTAAAGAACAGATTCTTTCTCCCTAAGACACAAAGCCTTCAAGTATATCCTGAAGCTCTTAACATAAGATCCTGCATGCCCACAGTACTCAGTAGCTCAGTGTGCTGCCAAGCACGCCCAGACTGTTCAAAGGCAGTTATACTGTTGGAAGGCAAGCACATACAGAGAGGAGTGTGCTGACGTGCATTTCTAAGCCCAACTGTTGCACAGATGCAGCCATCACACCCTATTTCAGAAACAATACTGAAAAATTAAAAAGAAAAGGAAACAGTTCTGTAGAAGTGCTATTGCCATTTTTTTTTAATATGGCTTTTCATAGATACACATTAAAGCTGTGATCTTGTTACCATCATGAGCCATCTCCTACACAAGCCAAGCACAAAATATTAATTTACTGGTTCAGATTTTTTTTTTTTTTTTCCCATAATGATAGCCCTAATGTTGATAATATTATCAGCATTATGAGCACAAAGCCAGATGTGCCTAAGGTGCCAGTGTAATAAGCCCTATCCCTTCAGTGAGATATAGTCGTGCCCTGAAATACGCTCAATATTCTGTTGTGAACACTTACGTATCTCAATGCTTCGCAACACTCATGATCACAATAGGGAAATATTTAACATTTGGTAAACTGAGGTAGAAGAAAGCAAAATGTCTGTTAAAGGAGGGAATCAAACTCTAATGTGCTTTTACTAATCAGTGGACCTTCCTTGTTTTCAGGACTGAAATGGACAAAATGGATGGGAGAAGAAAACACGTACCATAAACTGATACCCAAATTACACTCAAAATTCAGGTCTCCTAAAGTCCAGTTTAAGTTACACCAGGTATTGTACTAATACTGTCTTACTAAAATTAGGCTTGAAACATAAGTTTGCCAAGCAGAAATGTGTGATAATCAGCCATAGTAGTCTTACCTGAATGAGATAGTGAGAGCATAAACTGAGAAGCTCCAACAGCTGCAAATGACTCCCAGCTGCTAGGACATCCTGTATCACCCCTGGTTCCAAGAGGATCTGTAAAGAAGAAAATGCAAAGTCTGTGTTGTAGAACTCAGAGTACTTGTAGAAAATACTACAGACTTGTTACTTCAGACATTTAAGTCAACATAAAGAACATTTTCCTGTGGAGGTCTGTAAATCACATTACACCCTAAACCCTTTGAAACTAAATACATGTTATTTATTTACAAAGGAGATTTTTTAAAATAACAGAACCTCCTTTGTTATTAATATACCTGGATGCTTCCATATATACTGATGAATCAGGCCAACAGAATGAACTTAGAAGTCTCCAGTATTACCATTATTCATGCTGGTAAAAAATATACAGGCTAGGAACACCCTTCCCATTCTGCATGGTACCACTTCATAACTTCCCTAACCACTGTCTTAATTTTAGCAAGCAAGGCTGTAAAGGCACAGAGTGAGCATGCTGCTGGGGAAGTGCCAGAAAGGGCTTAGAAACCAAGACTGATTATCCTGTCACTTGCTCACATGAAACTCCTACTCATTTCAATTAAAATCACGCACAGGCAGCAGCCAGGATAATTGGGCCTCAGCTCCTAGCCTGCTGTCTTCAGGTCAGCTTGTTAGAATATCACATGCAGGACACAAAAATGGTCTGTGAGAATACAGACGTTGATCAACTTATCATCAATCGCATTACAATCTATCCAAACTAATAATATTTAAATATAAGTGGTGCAGCATCCAACAAAAATCAGTAATGCATGAGAAAAAAAAAAAAAAAAAGACAACAATTTTTCAAAAGCTACTCAGTTTATTCAGTTTAATCCCTGTTGTATTTCCCCTGGCAACTTTGGTTTCACACCACATGAGGTCAGTCTCTCACTGCTCCACAGGGAAGTAAAGCTTTTTGCAAATCTTTTTTCTTCTGCCCACACAATTTAGTTTTATCTCACAGAATCATTTGTCTGTCTCAAATGCAGTGGAATAAGGAGGATGGCAAAGACAGACACTCATCTGCATCTTTTGTAGTTAGAACTGGTTTTGAGGGAAATGAAAAAGATATGTATGCATTTCTTAGAGCAAAACCATAAACTATCTTCAACATAATGGATCTGTTTGGAACAGAAGAGAAGGGTATTAATTCTTGTTTATATCAAGAATTTGTTTACATCGAGTTCTGTCAGTGTATGACATGCTTAAAGCTTGTGCAAATCACTATTTATATTCATACTGGGTTTTAAGTGAACATATATGTAATTTACGTACTGTGTAAGAGTTCTACATCTAGCCAGAAAGCCATGTAAGGATCTTCATGTAAATGAGAATCAGGCCCAGAACAATCCAGGTTTCTGGCAGGTGCTAGTGAGGTTGCTATGCATAATGAGATGTAGTTCAATGGAAAGCTAGAAAGGATTTCAGTTACAAAAAAATCTCCAATAGGTATATTTTTTAAAAAAATGAGCAGCAGTGTCAAATATTTTGAATTGAGAACTCAGGGTCAGACTGACAAAACAAGGTAGTTTAGTCCTTGCAGTTTTTTGTTACTCAGACGTCATTTACACAGAGGAAGTTGCCATCTGATGTCATAGCACTTACTGAGTGCCAACCACCAGCTTAGCATTGTCAAAGACACAAAAAGAAGAGACCTAGAACCTTAAATAGATTACTACTTTGTGCAAATTGCCCCTAGGTAGTAACTAGCCACCCTCCTTGCCTTTTGTCCTACTTCTCACAGTGCTAGTATTATATGTAAATGGAATGCTGTAGCTTTAAAATACATTATCACAGTTAAATATAGTTTGTGCCTACAAAGTCAGCAACAAAAGTTCGCTTCAAGGTTGCAGTCGTATTTCTTACATGTTTTTCCATTTCTTACAGCTCTCCTATACAATGCAAGATTTATTCTGCTGAGATAACATAGTCACCTTTGCGTTTCCCAAGATAACCGAGGAAAGTCTATTTTGTCTCTTCCCAAGACTTTGCCTTAAATGGACTAATTCAGCTATGCTAAACGTTCACCATCAGCAAACTGCATGCTGGGGAAACCCTCAAAAAAGAAAAAAAAAAAAAAGAACGATAAGTAAAGAAGAAAATATTGCAAGCCTTTTACTGAAACTGGGGTAATTCACAATTATTCCTCAGCTTTTAGCTTCTGTACATCAATATAATTACTTGATTTTTATTAATTACCAGCATAGGTGTTTATATGCTATACAGGCCATACATCTGAACCTTACTAATACATGCACATAATATAACCATATGTACCGTAGTCACTGACTCTCCATTTTTTTGTCTAACCCTCAAAACAATAGCTCTGAGGTCTTCAGAGTAATGCTTACTGAAAATTAAGGAGAGAGAAACCAAGATCTACTTGGAATTTACACCTTCAAAATCCATCATAAATTATTAGTGTGAAAAAATAAAGAAAGAAGCTTAATCATTTTCCCTACTCCATTCTCAATCCAAGGGTTAACAAGGCATCATTATCAGGGCAGAAACTGAGTAATTTGGAACCATTAACTTCAGACAAACTTCACTAGTGAAGGATGTGCCTTTGTATAACAAATGCCATCTTAAGACTGATTTCTGTGCTGTATTTATATTAACATTCATTAGATGCAATTCAGGTATTGCACCTGGCTGCATCTTACAATCAGTCCTCTATTCAATCCTTATTTCTGAGGGTTAGTTTTCATTATGCTCTGGCCCATGATGCTACCCTAAGAAAATCATCTTATCCATCTTCTCCCTGTATACAATGGGCAGGTCTTCCCGACAGCCTGAGTAGCTTACTTTCCTAAGACACTGGGTCTGACATACTGCTCATTTTCAAACTGATCTCCTGTGTCAAGCTATTTTTCTCCTCCTGCACAATGACTGTGTTTTCAAAACAGGAATTCTGTTCTTCACGGCAGCCATTCCACCCTCCATCATCCCACAAACCCTTCAGAGAGCGTGCACTAAAGCCAGTTCACTTCCTCTTGTGTTCAGATCCATAAGCCAAGGGATAGAAAGTATGCAAAAATTTGGTGTTTCTTTGCACAGAATGCTGAGTTCACAAGATCCAGAAAGGTAAATTACACAATTTCTTAGATCCACATTTGTTAGATATAAAATTTGAATCTATATGGAAACGCATCCATTTATGGTTCATTGATATATTGAGGAAAGCTGCTCTGCAAAAGCAAGAATTAGAAGCTTTCATAAATTAAACCTGAGATTCCAATACAAAATTCTGAAATAGAAAAGGGAATTCTATCATCAGCTCCATGGTCACAGGTACACAAGGCCTTGAACACCCCCTTGTACATCTACCCTCAGGACAGCAGTGCTGAAACTGGAATTCATTCCCCCTTACCCCAAGATTTACCTCTTCCTTTCCCAACTCACCCCGCATCCCCTCCAACCCAGTGCATCTTAGGGCTCTGGGTAAGCGTGGAAAAGGTTAACTAGGATCACACATCTTGCCTCTCTCTTCAATCAGCTTTCTTTGGGACACTTCTTGGCACAGAACACAGAACAACTAGCAGCTACAACTTCTTAAGGTACAAGCCGTATGTAAACCACCATCCTTTCTCAAAGATGACTACTCATGCCTCACCTCCGCACCGCCCAGACTAAGAACATCCTCCTTCTCTTTTAATGCCTCCTACCCCCTACAACCAACACATCAGTATAAGTCAACAAATAAAATGCATGATCTTAGCAAAGGCAGCAGTAATGGACAAAAAAGTGAGGAAGAAACTCCTTGAATTGCCCTTCTCAACAAAGAAACTAAGAGCCTGAGGGAGAAGGTAAGGTCCAGATTAGCTATCACCTCTATAGAGTCTCATGAGGTTTGCCTCTGGAAAGAGAAATTTAACCATTTAATCTATTCCCTGTATATTGCAGGCATTATATTTCACCCAGACACCTTTCAAGACACTAAAGCTACTTGAGGCCCAAGGAGGCCAAACTGTGTGCTCAGAGAAAGATGAAGAGATTGACAATAAAATTCTATCACCTTCATTCCAGTTACTCATTTATACTCCTGTATTTTGTTCTCCTATCCAAACAGCTGCTTGGGGGTGGGGGCATGGAATAAGTCAGGCAGTAGCATGATTCACATTAAAAATAAGCCAGAATTATGCTGTAACAGCAGGAAATATGTACTGTCAGGTCAGAAAATTCTAGAAAGTAAACCATATAGAATTTAACACAGAAAACAAGAAAAGAAAAAAAATAAGAGTCCTAAGATTCCTGCCATTTTAATGCAAAAGAAAATTCCTCCTTCACTCCACTTGCAGTGATCAGCATTTCAAACAAGACAGGCATCTAACAAAAGTATCACTTGCTTCTCCCCTCTTGAGACCATTCTGTGTGTTTCAGAGCAATCAAAAAACCTAACTTTTCTTTTAAAGCAATTTAGACTGCATATAACTCACAACCAGTCAGTACTTCTCCCCATTTCCCTGTCCATTTGTACTTCATTTGAATCCTGAGCTCCTTGAACGTTGAGAAGTGCTGCATCAAGAAAGTGAGAGCAGGGGAATAATGTTCTAGTTCTCTGCAGGTGACTGCCCAAAGCCCTGGCACATAACGTTTGATAGCTCTCACTACAAAATCCAGATCTCATTAGTCAGTTCCAGGAGTCATGACCAGCATTTCTCTGATACGTCATAATATTTTTTTCCAGAAAACTAAATGAAAACCTGTTAATTGCACAGTATGTAAATCATAGAATATCTTGAGATGGAAGGTATCTGTAAGGACTGAGTCCAACACCCATCTCATTGCAGGACAACCCAAAACTAAACCATATGACTAAAAGCATCATCCAGATGCTCATTCAACTCTGACAGGTTTGGTGCCATGCTCACTTCCCTGGTTCCAGTGACTAACCACCCTGTCAGTGAAGAATCTTTTCCTAGTTTCCCTGACATAGCTTCATACCATTATAAAGCAAGTAGCATTATTATAAGTAAATAGAATAATAGAACCATTTAGGTAAGAAAAGACCTTTAAGGTCATCAAGTCCAATCATTAACCCCTATGATTCATTTTAATCAAAAAGCATCAAAGTGGAACTGCTACACACAGGATTCAGTAAATCACTTTCACAAGTACATCAGCAACCACAAATCAGCTTGCAGTACACCTCATCCACAAGTGCGCTAGAAAGGATTACCAGAGTAAGAGGTGTTAAGATATTCAAAACGGTCTCCCCCACTGTTAACTGAAAATGGCAGATGAAATACTGGTTGTTCACTAGAAAAACTGTCACCGTCAAGTGAGGATTTGATGACAGATGAAAGCCAAAATTTTATAAAGGAATCAAAGCAATTATCAGGAGAAATAGTTGGACTTAAAAATATGTATTCCTACTACTTCATTACTCTCTGAGAAGACCTTTCACTCTTTCATGTTTTCTGTTAAAGAAATAACAGTGCTGAAAGAACAATTTCACAAAGGAGCTGTACAGTAATACTTTGGCTAACCACAAGTTTGTGTGCAGGAATTTGAAAAACCACCAGAAGGTACTCATACCAGCTGATTAAACCTGTTCAGTAAACTGATAATAGCTGTTATGGGATGACAGTTTTTAAAAAACTGAATACATGGTTAAGTTATTAAATAAAGGCAGTCGTTAAATAGGACTCACATTGATAGTGCATTAAAATAATATCGAGAGCAACCCAAGCACATGAAATAACAACATATCTGAAAATACCATTAAGTTCTAGATTTGTAACTGGAATAATATACTGATACTACCCTAATTAAAGACTGTGTTAGCATTCTGTGAGTAAAAGAAAATCTGTTCATTATGCTAAGAAACAGAAGTAGTTTAAAAGTTTATTTCTGAATCATTAGAAATGCAACTTCATATGGGGCTTTCAAGAAGAGGAAACATTTCAACGTTCTATAGGCAGAGTATAAGGCTCTATGAATCGGGCTAAGAAGATACCCCAGGATGAGATACCACAAAATCAACTTTTGGAGAAAGAACTGAAGTAAAACATCTCTTATATAAGGGCCACCTCACTGATTCTTTCTTGTCAGCTTTGGTAATTCAGAATACTTTTGTAACTTTAAGACAACAACTTGATTTCTATTAATAGAAAAACAAATATTATGGTTTAGCAAAAGAAAGGAGAGACCAGTCAGTGAGGAAAACAAGACTTGTTCAAGGAGAACTTGGTATTAAGCCCTAATAATGCTGCTGGTTTTTTATGTTGTCTTTGGAAAGTTATTTCCTCCCCAAAAAAATTCACGTGTATGATGCAACAAAGATTACTTATTTTTGTAATGTGTTTTGAGGTCTTCAAAATCCTATCTAAATGCAAAATATTTCTATTACCATAGACTAAAGACACATCGTAGAACACAATTACAAAGCAGAAAGATCAAAATCAGCGAAGCATTTCACAGTAAACATAGGACTGCAATTGTGTATTTCTATTTTCGTTGCATTAGGATCACAATCATCCACTGCAAGTGAAATTCAGTGTTCTTATAGAATTCTTATTTCTTGAAACTATACCAGTGCCTGTCAGCTGATTGAAATGATGGTATCACTTGGATTTTACATATATGAAATCTACATAAATGATGTGGTTTGCTAAAATAAGGTGATCTAAAATAAGGAGTCAATTTCAGTTCAAACCACTTACTCAGTCCCACAGCACTTACAGTTTATAAGAGCTTCTTTTCAACAGTGAAACTTACCAAATGCCCAAAGGTTCTCTTTTGATCAAAATTACCTTCTCTTGTAATCATGAGTAACTCACCAGCCAACTACACTGACCTACCTAGAGGCTAACCCGTTAACAGAAGACTTAAAAAACAACAGCAAAAGGTCAAAGAGCAAGCAACAGCACCCAACTCAGTGGTTAAAACCCTTTAACAAAACAAATTGCGAGGTCCAAACTCTGCACCAAGAACTGCTTCTCTATATTAATAATCTAAAATATATAGTTTCTGTATTGATTGTACTTCATCCATCTCCATTCCAATGCACATCTGACATTTGCAAAATGCCCCTATGAGGGGAAAGGGTGAGTAACCTAGTCACTGAGTCTGCTGCCCCACGTGAAGTAAAAGAGAGAATGAACTTAAAGCCCATTTCTGAAGAGAGGATATGTCAACTACAACAGGAAAAGAGCTGTATTTGAATTCTGAATATGGGGATTACATGGTAAAATGCCTACAGCCAAGAGGGAACATATTTAAGACTATTTTTTTTTTCCAAAGATTTTATTATTAAAGGACAAACCCAAATTCTGTTGCTATTCCTTTTACTAGTTTTTATTTACTTCCATTCCAACACTTCTTTCATTGTGGTCATTATGGATGATAGCAATGGATTCATTCAATTGGAATTATGATATTTATATTTAACTTGAGTTTTACAACAATATTTTCTTCTGTTGAACAATCAATTTTCCCTCAAAAGCAAAATATTTCCAGCACTAATTATGATAAGGCACTGTCTACCCAAGTAGGCAGGAAGATGAAGTTTTCATTTAAGTCCACAGGCATATTTCAAATTTAAAAAAGACAAGGATCACAGTTTCATTCCAGATTGCAATGTCATGCTAAAAATTAAATTCCTTATTTTTGATAACTTTGAAAACCTGCGGGCATCAAATATTGCCACCATGCAATATTAAATATTTCCACCAGATGTCTCCAATATATTATTTTACACAGCAAGTTACATTTGATCTACCGCTCTTCAAACTGAATGCAAGTTTCACAAAATATTAAAGGAGTAAAGAGAAGAAAGGTTACACTAAATATTTATCTATTTAGAGATAGATACCTTAGGACAGTCCCTAAATGTTGTCAGTTCCGCATTGTTATCTAAAGAAACAACAATTTTTTGAACTAACACTTTGGACAAGCATATTAAAAAAGATGAAAGACTTCAAGGCTTTCCCTTTTAAAAGGCACATCAGATCATGTCCCGATACCTACATTTTCAGAGCAATGTAAGGTTGCAATTGGCATGAGTGAGCTTTGAGTTACTAAGAAATTTTTTATTTTTTTTAATATTAGAAAGAGTTTGCAGACCCAAAGTAAAGATGATTCTGTTTTCAGAACTCTCTCTGATGCAAGCAGATTCCATGATTCTAAGCATGCAGTAATCCAGTTATTTATTAATAGCCTTTGTGGATTACACCCACTCACTACCTTGAAATGTTCACCCAGATTCTTTCAGCCTGAGTCAGTACATAAGCAATGCTCAATACATATAAACACAATGCCAGAAGAGAACTTCAACTGAGATATCCCTGAGATATACTTCAAAGGCATCATTACAGAACTCCTACAGAATCCTAATTTCTCTGTGCTTCACAGTAGAGCTCGGTGGATCCAACAGACACGATAGAGCAAACTTTGCCTTATAATCACTTCTGTATATGAGCAACTGGATATGCAAGCACATCTATATTTAATTCAAGAAGCCCACTCATTTATTTAAAGTAGATTATACCTGAAAATTAAAGACTCAAGAGTCCCTAAAAGATCAAGGATAGAAGGCACATATTGTTTAGTAGGGAACTCAGGATACTACCCCGTAAAGCAATGTGGGGTGGATTTTTGGCTTAGGTAAAAGCCAAATCCATCTTTTCAAGGTTCTCAACATATTTTACACAGGCTTATTACACTTTGAATGTCACTGAAAGATAGGGGAGTATACCTCTATTCACAGCAGACAGGATGGGGCAGATAGAAATCAGTTACAACTCATCCTCTCAAAAGATATTTTCATTTAGCAACAAGAGTTCTCACTTCAGAATGACTGACCCATAGTTTCAAATTACTAAAACAATTCAGGTGCCTAACAGCACAGAAGACATCAAATTTTATCTATCAAAGCTTTCAGCTGAAAGAACAAAAAGCATATCATGTCATGTACTGAGTCATGTACTGAGATCCTCAGCCAATTCAGTAATAGAGCATTGCAGCTCCATCTCTTACTCAGAAATTTCTGTGATATAAGTTATGTTTTTCATAACAGCAGAAACACAGAAATTTCAAGTGCAAATCTCTAAGGCCAATGCTGAAGTATAACTGTTTTGTGGACTGGTGACAAAAACAGCTCCTTTAAAACAGGTAAAAAAATTATGGCCATATACTCAATGCACAGTAAGGAAGCAGATGCCTTAAACCTGTATGATCCAACAACTCTTCCAGAATAACACAATATGGATTTAAGAATTCCATTTCAAAATCAACTAATAAACAAATATACATCAATGGATTCAACTGTTGTAGTAATATTTCCAGAAATTGTTTGATTATCTAGGCTTTAGAGACCAAAGCAAAAATAGCTGGTGTTCTGATCTAACTACCCACGAACTCTGAAGTCATAAAGCAGCACTGTCAAGCATGCAGTGCAGAGATATGGCAGGTCATTTTTGTTATTTTTTTTCTTTTTTTTCTAGCAGGGGGCAGAGGAGCATCACTCTGCATTTTCTAAAGTAACATCATGATGTGGTACATAATCTGCTATTATAAGAAGTACTACAATAAATATGTATAGTACCTATAAGCATTTACAAAGATGCTTGGACTGCATCTGCCTAGACAGCAAGAGACTACTCTTCCCCTCAGTTAGATAATTTATCAAACACAGCAGACTACTAGGAAAACACCTAGTGTATTTTTCCTTTCTTTACATTTAGTTTAGCCTGCAGAATCAACTCACACTTAAGGTTTTACTAACAACTAGGCCACCACATACAGAGCATACATGGTTCACTACCTGGCAACAAAGCACATAAACAGTGATTTTATCACACAATCCCTCTAAAGGAAGAAAACCAACAGTATATGAAAAGTAAGATCTATTAAAACAAAAGACCTTGTACTGTGTAGTGCACAAAAAAAGTAATTTCTAGTACCCCTGTAAAGGTCATCTTCAGTTTTTATTGCAGTTTGCTTTTGTTCGTGTCTCTTAATTTGAAGAGCTGTACAATACCTGTCCAGTATACGCAAAGTCCAGGGCTTGTTTTAAACCAAGGCTTGTGACACCATGCAAATTCACCTCATCAGCTTCACTCTCAACCATGCAAAGACTGAACATTGCCTATGGGGGGGAAAAAAAAAAAAGTTATTAACCATTACAAACAAAACCCAGTGAGGGGCCAGAAAAAAAAAAAAAAGGATTGATTTTTCCACCTTCCCTCACATTCTTTCCCCTGGATAAGAATTCTAAATAGCAACAGACTTGAGAGGCGAAACGAGATCTATACCAAATTTTCAGTACTAACCCAATATGGACACGAGCCATGCTGTGCCAGTCACTTTTAGGTCCAGAAAAGACACCCTTATCCATCTTTCTAGTACAGGCATAGCCTAATAGTGCAATGGGCTATCAGAACTGTAGCTGCCAGTACACCATAGGCCTATGGCTTTGTGTACCATCAGCTGTATGGAGTTCATTTTGTCTCACACTATCCTCTGAGCATTCTGCGGAAGTTGTTATACTGAGTATGCACTGCAAATGTTTTTCAGGGGGCAAGGACAGAGAATTTGATCATAAGATAAGGTCTGCAATGGTCCTCAGACAGTTCACATTCAGATGAACTGGATTAGCCTCCAGGAAAGTAGTCTGCCACCCAGACGAACCTAGTACTGCCCAGTGAGCCACAATGTCTTCACCAGCAGGAAAATCTCCCTCTCAGCCTGAGCTTAAAGATTTAATTCAGCATGAAAAAAAAAAAATCTGTTCAATCACAGGCAGAAATTGAACTCAAACTCAGCCTTAATTGGCACTTCTGTACATAAATATTTTAGTTTTAACTGTATAAACCTATGGATCATTAAATTCTGACTTAAGACTTCATCAATATATGAAGGATGAGTTACAGCTGAACTGTCAAACTCTGATTTCAGATGCAACTCTGAAAACACTCTGAGGTTTTGTAAGCTTAAACAGATCCATCAGTCATGCTTTTAATGCAAGGCTAGTAGCCTACTTTATTTTTCCCTTGGGCACATTAAAAACAAGCCAATAAGATAAATGTCTCCGGTGGATGTACAGGCGACAGATAAAAAAACCCAAATAATTAAATATAAAATATTTGGACAAGTGCACAATTCAAATTCAAACTTACCAGAGAATTTACCAAATTTGGTTAAACTTGAAATGTTTGTTATTTTACTTATTAATTTCATTGAACAATGCTAATATAGCACACTTCATTTTAAAAAACTTCTGCTTGGGCAACATCAAATATCTTTGAAAACGCCTCATTTCTCCTCCATGACTTTCATGAGAGTGGGCAGTACAAGCTGACAGTATGTAAACCAAACATTGCTGTAATAATAAAACCCACCTATCTTTTCTTCCAGTTTCTTTAAATATCCAGGTCTTGTTTCACCATCCAATCAGTCAATAACCCAACATTGTGGGAAATAAAGTGATTGTTTAAATTCCACTGTTTTAGTCAATTCCCCAAAAGAAAAGTAAACACAATCCACCTGTTATTATGCGTTAATGACCCCAAAATTCAGTTTTCAATATCCTGTCACAATTGAATATATATTCCATTTGTGGAATTTCACCTGAGCTGACACTTGTTTAAGAAGCTACAAATTAGGACAGCCTCATTTTTGTGGGGCAGGCAGGTACTTTATTAGCTGTAAAATCTTCCTAATCCTGGCCTGTAACAAACAGAGCTAGAGAACTATTCCCAAAGGAAAAAAACAAAACAACCCACACAATCCTTGGATAAAAATAATCAAACCATAAACCAACTCACATACTCTTGAAAATTTGACTTCAAAGTAACACAGAAAGTTGGTGGGTGTTTAATACAGAGCACACTTTCATGCAGCTTCACTACTTTGCCCTCAGCAGCCAAAGGCACCTTCATAAAATAGTTTCTTATGCAAACATAATAATAAAAAAGACAGTAAGAGCTCAAAACTGAATGGTACACAACAACAGGGTGCCTAGACTCAGATGTGATCCGAGCTGACAGAACCAGGCCTAAGTAAAAGATGCTTAGCACAGCCATGGAGTCTAACCTTCCATGCTCAGATTCTGCTGCTGCTTAGCTTTCAAAAGCGAAAGATGAGTGTAAACCACCACCAAATCAGAATAATGTATTACTCTTAAAATCAGTAAAAATGGTACAAAAATTGTCTAGATACAATGATTTTATCACTCAGGCAGCACTGCAGCAATGCGTACAGCCTCCCTCACAATGTACAACTTTAACAACAGACATCAGGGTCACAGAAACAGGACATGATATTCAAAATCCCCCAAATAAAAATTGCTCACTGTTGCAATGGTGAGGTACAAAATTGCTCCCTGCCTTTGAGTCATTTTCTTACTTACTCTCATGGATGTTCCATATGAGCTTGTCCTTACATGTAGATATGAATCTTACAGCCATGTCAAGCATAGAAAGCAGTAAATCATCACAAAACAACTTAACCAAGTTGTACGATATTTCACACAAGCAAGCTTTTGCAGTGAATTCCACACAACTTGCCTTTTAAAGGCAAGAAACAGAATCAAAATATATGCAGCCTCAGAAGAGAGGTAAATGAATAAAAAAAGAATAAATTGTTATGGTGTTAAAAAAAAAATTACAGTGACCAAAATTACAAGACTTATTGCTATGACCTGGGGAAGTAAAGCTAACTGGTTTTCTTATTATTGAGCTTTTATAAGCTTTCTGCTGGAAGTAAAAAAAAAAAAAAAAAAAAAATTTAAACACTGAGGTAACCACTGACTCCAATTTAAATCTGCATGAAACCGGTTTAACATTTCAGAGATGTTTAAAGGAAATTAATAAAGTCATTAAATGAACAATAATACAATACACATTGGGTAAATAGTGGATAGAGGAGAAATTGGTAAAATACCTGGAAATTTGAGAGAAAAAGGGAAGAAATTGTCATCAGGGCCTGTAAGAACAGTATCTGAAGTTAGGCAGCATAACAAAAGTAAGTAAAAGTGTTTTCTGAGTAATCAACAGATAGAAATAGGCATGTTTAGACACCAATTTACAGAATGTAGTGGAATGAAATATCTTTTCTACTCTGTAGAAGAAGCCTAAACACTTAGGCTTAGACCCAGATGTCTAAAACAGCTGAAACCTTTAATCCAAAGAGCAAAGGGTTGAGTGAATTGCAGGATGAAAATTGAAGAGGTGTGAATTGTGTCCTTTTAGTGTATTCATTTTAGGAGAACAGAAGAACTTCTGAAGATCAGTATTTCTGGAACGAAAGCTACAAGCAAGATATGGCTGCAAACATTTAGCAGTTTAAGTTTGCTTCCTGAGACAAATTAATATATATAAGAACCAGAGTTTTCTTTCACTTCTCTGAACTCACACAAAATAATTTCTAGTTAAAAAGCTTTATGTCAGTGGATCTTTAAAAAATGTACACATTGCTAATTATGTGAGGCTGTATCCACACAAAATGCCTTCAGTTTGCCTTAACCTTCTTATGCTCACCCCTTACTTCAGCTACATCATCCCCTCGCTGACTTCTCCGATATGTTCCAAATGGGAGATGACTATTTAAATTATTGCCTTCAAGAAATACCCTGGCTCTTCTAGGAGTAAAGTACATGGTTTCAGTGCATAGCATTTACCTCTAAAATGTCTCATATTCAGCAAGATTGTGAAGGCATTCATCATTATCCTTTTTCCTTTGATTGCGATTTTCTTTGATTTTCTTTGATTCAACTCTAAATGCAACTTTCAAAAGAAATCTAAGCTTTCAAAACTAGAAAGTATGCTGCAGTAAGCTCAGCTGTCTACAGTAACCAGAAGAGCAACATTTCCAAATCTCCTCCCTCTGTTCTCTCATTGTTTTGATAACTACCAGCAGCCCTAGTTCAAAGTCCACTACCATAGAAAACGCACATATGGACCTCCCCACCAATGCATAGCTCTGAGCTACACAGATTCTTCTTCAACCACAGACCTAACAGTAGATAGCAAGCACAAATAAAGTCCTGAATGCTTTACAATCACCTCCATTAAAAACTGCATTCACAAGATGTTCATAGTGTTTCAGCAAGGCCAAGATTATTTTGCATGATACAATCCACTCACCTTTCATCCTTGACTCTGTCAGTTGAAAACTTTTGCAACTGATGTGCAAGGGCCTGCCTTTACATTCAGCCGTTGTTCCTGTGTGGCTGTCCAAAAATCTGACACATTCTCTACTGTAAAGTGCATAAGCATTTGCTACACTTCCACATAATCACCACCAGATAGGGAGAGCGGAAAGTTGGCACAGAGTGAACAGGAATTCTTGTAGTTCCTTTCATTTCACCGCACTCAAAAAAAGACCAACACTTAGAAAGTCAAGATGAACTAACAGTGAGTTAAGCTCAATGCACACAAACTTCCTCATCTCCAAGTCAGCATAGAGCTCCATCTTAAAAACTCACTCCTACTTTTCCTACAAATTATCAACTATATTGTAAGCACAGTGGTCAAAATTTATGGGAAAAAAATTCTAATCAGTCTTACCATAAATTCAACCTCAGAGAGGCCACATCCCCCCCAGCCTCTCATTACTGAGGCTGAGCCCTATAGGAAAAAAACCCCAACTTAAATGCACCAAACAAGGTGTTTGGTGGCCACATTAACTATTTAACTGATTTTTTCCCACCCAATTCAGAAACATGTCTGAAGAAAACAAAAACCTTAATACATACTTATAGCCGAAAAAAACCCACTGCAACAATTTTGAAAGTGGATGAACACCTATTTTGTCTGTCTAGCAAGCTAATCGGTAAAGAACTTGCCATGGTTTTCCTTAGCTATTTATCGTCTTGCACTGAAGTTTTAAAGTAACTAAGACTATCTAGCATTGACTGGTTTAGAAGAGCAGAACTGTCATCTCCAATTTCTGCCTCCACAATTCTACAATGATATTGCTTGAGTTCTTTTTAAAATTACTTTAAAATAGATAGGCATCTTCATTAAGTGCAGCGTTTTATTCAAATTCACTTCCCACAGTATATGCACTTCTATATTCATCTGTTTCACATCTTTTTCTTTACAGGAAATTGATTGTACTTCTCATCTCCTGTCAGAAAAGCTATGAAGAAAGCAAACTAACACTTGAGAGATCTTGGATTGATTTCTTACACTGCTCAGGGAATTCAACAATGATGTAATACCTCAAGAGTTTTTTATTGCACGTGTAATTTTAAGCCTGTCAGAAATCTTACTGTCATCAAGATCAGACATCCATACCTTCTGATTTGGGACCTAAACCTCTATGTATACAGGTCACTCAAACTTGTAAGTATCCAGTCCTAAGAATACCTTACCTATTTGGACTATAAACTCTTTCAAGCTATAACATTCTCCTTTCAGTCTGTACTAGAAATAGCAACTCACTATTCATGCAATAATAATATTAATTAAAACCTGTTTAATCCCCTTTGTTGCACTACTCCTGAATTAACCTTTAGGTATTTCTTAATTTTTATGTTCTAATCCTTCATTACATAAGAAATATTATTATTTCTTTGCTGTTTTCACCTATCAAAAAAAATCAACCAAACAAACAAACAAAAACCAACCACCAAAACACAACAAAACAAACCCAACAAAACACAAACCAGAATATATCAACAGGGGTCAAAATACTATGACAGATAACTGTGTCCACATGAAATATCAATTATGTTCTAGATAACTAATGGGTATTATTGAAAAAACAACCAATTTAATATGTGAATGTTTCCTTACTGCATGTAAAAATGTGGCTTGCTCTTCTCATAACTAGCATGTTATATTTTGCTTTGTTTTCCTCCTACGTTAAGCCTGTCTATTCTAAATCAATCATCAGCCATGTCCTGTGTGGTCTCTTGCACACTGAAAAACATATCCATCGATACCAACTGCACGGAATATGATTAAAAGGCTCATTACCTGACTCTTCTGAAAAAGTTCTATATAAATTCCCAGAGAAAATGTCACATAATGTCAATCACTCATAACCGAGCCTGCAGTAATTCATCTGCTCATTGAAATCTACCTAAATATTGTTTTTTAAGCATTTGCCATGCAACTAAAATGAATCCTGTAAAATGAAAAGGTCATCTGTCATTCATAGTTTAAGGGAATATATAGTTAAAAGAACGTGAAGAAATAAGAAAAGACCAGCAAAATATATAAATTTATGTGCAGTGCTAAAATCTCACATATTACCTTTAGCAAAGCAAATTCCACTGAACCTTTTGGTGTTTCTGTAGGACATCAGTGTCAGCCAGTGATAATGATTCTACAGCCCCTTAGAGCTTACCAAATCAATGATATATGCAACACACTTATTGCATTACACTGTTAATAAAAAAAAAAGATACCACTTTCTTAGTATCTTTAGAAATAAGTAATGAAAATTGAAGTAAAAAGCTACCCTACTGTTTAGTCATTTTCTTGGTTGTAACAAGACATAGGGTTTTCACTCTCAGTCAAGATAAAATCCAACATAAGCATTTGTTGCTAACAAGTTACCTTCTTGGCTGAACCTGCATCAAACCTATTTCATGTTTTGACAGTCAGAGTTTAATAATCAGTGTAATGTGTCTGCCCCAAATTTCTGCTTTGATGCACAAACATAATTTAAGACAAAAGGAAAAAGGACAGATTGTAGCATAGTACTCCTAATGAATTGCTGCATCATCACTAAAAAGACCTGTATTCAAAAGTAGTCTAAGCTGTGCTGTAGAATTAAAATAATTCTACAGTTTTCATGTGCAACCCTGTACCAGAATTAAAAAAAAAAAAAAAAAAAAAGAAAAGAAAAAAGTGAACTACTATAGCTACAGTAACCTTATTAGTTTCAATATTTCAAAATAAAAAATTTGAACAAGTTCTTCAGTTGCTTTTGGTGTTCAGGACCATCAGTCCTGAACACCAAAATTATTGTTTTCATTGGGGCAGAAGCAAGAAAGCTGAATTGGAAGTACGGTGCCATGCAAAGCACTGCATAAACCTGCAGTAACATACAGTCTGTACTAACATCAGCCATTCTTACACAGGCCTGTCTTTTGGAATATAAAAGGGAGCAGCATAACTAAAAGCAGATTTTTTTTTTTCCCAGCATCTCCAGTCAAGCACAGAAAAGTATGAGTCACATTTGCAAATTTTGGGTTAAATTGGTTTAATGCTTCCCAGTGAATGCATAAGCCTATTGTTCGTGTCCTTTGACGCTTTTAGCAAGTGGTATCAAAAGCAAACCCAAAATAAAACTGGAATAAAAGTCATTTAGCTCTAGAAATGGCACTTTACCACAATACATTTCATTTAGGGAAGCAAAGCTTCTTGTGATTTCTTCTTGAAGGAAAAACCATTCTCAAAACTTTGACACCAAGGGTTTGGTTTTTTTTTTAAAGCATACTTCATATAGTACCATCAAGAGAAGCTTCCCACTTCAGTGCATATGGGCTATAACTAAATCGTTGTACAGCAAGGTTTAATATAACAGAACTGGAGTAGCAATCTTAGTTATTACTATAATTAGCTTCCCAAGATGACATTTAAGGTAATGTAGATGTCATTAGACACTGACACATTTCAACCAGTAGTAAACTATGTCAATTATTTTCTATTCTGCAGCGTAACTGTAAAGGCAGACTTGGTATGTGAGAAGATGTGAGAAGTTTAATATTGAAAATCGAAATAGTTCCTCTTATGAAGGTTTGTATTGGATACCTTTCACATCTGGCCCATTTTACGACAGTTTGAACTAAATACCCTTCATATCTTTTAAAACAATCCTATTTTCCATTATGATTATAGATCCTGCTTTCCATTCAGGTTACAGCATAATTTTGCTTAAGGAGTACCTTTAATTCTCAACAACATATTTTTTTTTAAATTCCTTTATATAAAGGCCAAAGAATAAAATGAGCTGACTTTTTTTTTTTTTCATTTTCTGTATTCTTTTACTGATAAATCCTACAGAAGTGATTAAAGACTAATAATTTGCCAAATAAAAGAAAAACGACTTGACTAACCAAGCTTGTGTTAATATTGCAGTCATTTGTCACAGTAGCTTTCATCCTCAGATGAGTTCTGCCCTTCATCAGCTATCTCCTCTGGAACAAATGCCACTACAAAATCATCTCTTCACTTTATTTTTAGTAGTCTACATTTGACTGTACTCGATTTTCCTTTGGCTCTTCCTTCATCTCCAATAAATAAACTTCCTCCAGACTAACAGGTCATGATGACATCTACTCCTCTTTGGTTGAAATTTAACTCTGGCAAGGTAGATCCTTAAGTGTCAGGTATGAGACCATATGAAAATGCAGATGGGTATTTCATAAGGTGTCTTAATATTCAGTAATTTTTATTTCAAATGGGCTATGTCTGCATTTGTTGCTTATTTATATTGCTGGTACCCTATGACCTTGGAAGGCCAGGTTATTCTGTCAGAAGCTGAGATTGCTCCACATGTCTAAGCAGATGGTAATTAGATTTCTGCACACATACACAAATGTGGGGGTTTTTTTTAATATATGTATAAAAGTAACAGCTACGTAGTGGTAGTTTAGTGGTGAAGAGTATGTTATGTGAGGCTCTAACCATTACTTTTCCACAAAGTAGATTCACAAGAAGCTTTTGACAAAGGCCTTCAAAGGCCTTAAAGTCCAGCTAAGCAAGAGAGAAAAGAGATCTTCACCTGAATAAGTAAGTGACTGAATACATAAAAGAGTGAACAAGAAAACAGCAGGCCAGTTTTCATAACAAGTGAAGCACCTCAGCCTGGGCTGTTTAACATACTCAGAGAAGACCTGGAAAACGGTGAGAGGAGTGCAGCTAGAAAGCCCATTGAGGCAAAGCTATTCAAAGTAGCAAGGACATGGGCAAAATGTGATAAACTGCAGAAGGACTGTATGAGATGAGCAATTGGTTTCTGAAATGAAAGCTATAACATTAGCATATAAGAGTTTAATGAAAAAGTCATCCCATTGCTTAGCAATAGTAAAAAAACCAAAAAAACCCCAAACTAACAAACTGGCAAACAAAGAGTTACCAAAGCTTAGAAACTTAGGCGAGAGAAAACAAAACCAAAAATCAACACTATGTCCATGCAAGCTATGATTTGCCTACTGCTGCATGCAATTCTCTTACCCTCATCTTACAAAAGATATACTAGAGCTGTAAAAAAGCTTCAAAGGACAAAAAGCATCATCAAGCAAATGGAATAGCTTCCATTTAAGTAGCCTCTAAAGAAATTTCCAACCTGAAAAGAGATTATTGAATGCCATGAGAAGAACAGCTAGGAACTCATGGTTCGTTCTATTTTCCTATAGACAGATTAGAAGGAACCAAGCGAAACTGGTGGAAATCAGAGTCAGAATAAAGAAAAAGTAGTTATTCACACAACAGGCTGTTGGCCACCTTGTCAGAGAACACAATGGATGAGAAATCTTATACAGGCTCAATGGGAAAGAATATAAAAGCTTGGATGAGAGAACTCTTTAGGACTGCTGAATAGACAGAAATCACAACCAGCTCAGGAAGCATCAAAGCTGAAATCAGCTGGGGAATTCTCAGGGACGCACCACAGACACTTAGTCTGGATCTACTCTTTTTCTTCAGGCATCACAAACAGCTACTGCTAAAGCAACTAGCCAATGATCCAACACAGTGTGGCCATTCTTACGTTCTCACCCAATGCTGTTAAGAGCATCTGCTTCTTTTGAGGCATTACTTACTAAGTAGTAGATCAAGAGGCAGTCTATTTCATTTGTCATTCTCACATTAGGCAATCAAATAGTTTGTCTTTCAGCCTGACATCCTCGCTATGAATGGCTTTGTCCGTGGACTCTGCTTTGTACCGTTGGCAGCGATGTG
>JAAGNO010031155.1:0-24011 GCA_033439905.1 Ceryle rudis
TGGCCCTCTTGGCCACAAGAGCACATTGTTGGCTCATGGTCAGCCTCCCATCAACTAGGACCCCCAGATCCTTTTCCTCTTTGCTGCCTATTTACCATCAACCTTCAGAGTATGTCATATATAACAGTAAATATATGAGTATACTTATCTCACCAGGATCTAAATAAGAAAAGGAAACAGTACTCAGTGTTGAAAGTAATCAACAAAACAATAAAATCTAATAAAATGGTTGTAATTGGTTTTATAATTTCTTATATTTTCATATGGAATAGTAAAAATGTCAAATGAACATCTGTTTCTAGAAACAGATGGTTCTAAACCAAGGGTTCCTAAACATATCTGTGGACCATAAGTTGTCCAAAAGTTAAGTGCTATGCACTTGGTCTAAAAATAGTTTTAAATAGTATAACTTACTAAATTGTCCATTAAAAATTTCATGATGCAAGTATGAAACTGTCCATGCTAATGGAAGGCATATTTCCGAGGTCACAGGACAAGAAATTACCCTTCCTTTATCAGTGGACCTAATCTATGCAAGAGTTTAAATGGGTTAAGCAAATAGACAACTAGAAAACAAATTTAGAAGCAATTCAGAAGCAGCTGTTAGGAGGGTAGGGCCATTATTCATCTCCCTCAGGAATGTGGAAATGAACCTGACTCCAGTCAGGCAGCTCAGCAGAGAGTGGAAGGACTGGACTTTGTAACACCTTCACCATCAGCAGTAGACATTTCTGTCTCAGAGAGGATAACTGGGCATTATAGACCAGGGTGACAGTGTGGAGGAGTTTGTGGAATTGGGGTTGGCAGCAACCCCTAAATAGCAACTGAGGGTTGCTACTTTGTCTTCCTCGTGCTTCATTTTAGCCCTTGTAAGTGTAGTGTTTAGATTTTACCCATTGTGAATAGGCAGTAAAGGGATGCTGTACTCGGTTCTTTACATGCTGTTCTCAGTACTTTTTAAGTAGTACCAGCTTAAGCACTTTATAAGAAGTACCAGCTTAAGTTTCTCTGCATACCAGTAAGTAGCAACTGATCAAAATTCTTTAGCTAAGTGTTTTTTGTTGTGTACCCAGTGGACAGCAGGGAGAGCTGGTCTATAAGTATCTGAATGTCCCCCCCTGGAGTTTTGTCCTCACCAGTTTCTTGAATGCTGCCCAGCATGAACTGGCTTTCAAGAATTATGTCCTACCAATAGCTTATCTTTCACATATTTGTAAATGTTGATGTTTACAATAGGAGTATTTCTTAGAATTTGGAGTGATGCTTCTGTATTTACAGCACATTCTCTGATCTCTTTGGAAAAGCCTCTGTCTCTGTCATTCCCCGTCATACAGCTCTGTGGGAAGAGATGTCTTTACTCCACAGAGCTGTTTTCCCATATCCTCTTCCTGCATTGGCCTGTGATCATTAATGATAATACAATGGAATACAATGAAAACACTGCATTTATACTAATTGTGGGGCACCTCTGATGGCCATGCTTGGAAATGTGCATGGTATTTCTGTGTGAGCACAACAGGGCACTCCCAGTGTTCAGAGCATGGTGATACTGGGTGTCAGCTACCTTAAAAAAGTCACTGACCACAGAACGTTACAGATGAGCGAAAGGATGACACCAAGAGCACGTAAGTCTCCTACCAACTTCCACACCACAGGCTGATCAGAGTTTGTAATATCCAGGGGTCAAGGCCTTGAATGTCTAAGATGGAGGCCTTATGACTCTGATTCTTTGTTATTAGTGTCCAACATGGGGTCATGAAAACGGCCTTCGTCATTCTGAAATCTGTTACATCAATAAAAGTTATGAGGTCTTGTATGAGCATGATGTGACCCCAACCGAAGGGTACTTGTGATGAATGTTCACACAGCTAGTTCTGAAACTAAAGATTACCTGGGTAATTTTGTTCTGCCTTATTCTAAACTTCAGGATGCCTGGAAACTCAAGTTATACTAAAATCTGCAGTAAATAATCCTGAGGAGAGATTCCGTTAAAATGCCTCATCAGTGTTTATACAGCAAATCAAACTTCCACTGAAGTACTTTGCTGTCTGCTAAAAGTTAAAATACAAAAATTCTGATACAAGATAGGAAATATCTTTAAAATACCCAACAGTTAGGTGTAAACTGTCTATATTGTATACAATTTATAGAATTCAGAAACATGCTTATTTTTCAATCAATGAATTAATCTGGTTTTAAAAAATGTCTCTATCTGATGCTTTTAAATGAAAATACTATTGTGAGCAGAATGCAGAGGTAAACAGGCTACTTCTTCAGGACGAGACAAAGTCTTAATTCACTGGATTTATACTCAGTGACAAATCTGCTTGTTTTTAATGGTGCAAAATTTGCTCAAGAATCTGGGAGAACATACTGGAAATACAAAATGGTATTCTCAAACTTAAAAAACACCCAACCACAAAAAAAAACAGCCAAGCAATCAAGTAAAAGAACAAAAATTGGACCATGCAGACAAGTAGAATAGTCCAGCTATTATGTAAACTTTATGCTTCACTGATCATTCAGCTGGGGATAGCTGCTAACAACACGCCCTCATCTTAAATAACAGAGGAAGGGCTGGCACTGGGAACAGCACTGGGCTGGAAGGGTTGGCACTGGGAACAACGCTGAGCTGGAAGGGCTAGCTCTGGGAACTCTAGGCTGGGAGGGCTGGCGCTGGGAACATTAGGCTGGCCTTCTGCCCATGTTAGCTTCCCAGGCAGCACCAGCTGGGAAAGCTCAGGTACCTTGTTACAGTGGAAAGATGCACGTGAGCGTTGAGTTGTGTGAGTCAGCGAGAGGAACTGGCATTGTTCTACTGACTTTTGGAGCTGTGCGGATACATGCCAAGCAAAGAGCCCGCCATATGTCTTTGCATTTTTTATCAAAGTGATGTGTATAGATTTTGAATTTTTTCATTGCAGACACAGTATCTGGTGATGTGTTTTGAGCTAGCTAATCTTGGTAATGCTGACTGTGACAGAAATGCAGATGTTAAGTGTCATTATACTTTAATAATTATGCAGAAAAGTTTAAATATAATTTCTGAATAATTTTTTATCAGCTGCTAGAACAATAGATATAGCTACGGCTTATTTAATACAAAAGAATTCAATTATGGCCTACGGAAAGCCTTGAATTCTGTTATATGTACCCATACATGTGATTTTTAAATAGTAATTGAATGTGTCTTTTTTGTCTGTCTTTTGAAATGAGTGGATGCAAAACTTACACTGCTCTTCTCAGTGTATTTTGGATAAATGTGGGTGATTAATAAGTGAACAAATGAAAAATTATTAAAATCCTTAGCTTAGTAACAGCACGTGTGTAGTAGAAGTATAGCTATTGTCTCTTTCAGGGAATTGAATTGAAACAGGTGATGAAGCCCTGTTACTTCTGTTGGAAGGCTGTTTCCAAACAACAACAGACAAAAAACCATTTGAGGGAAGGCATTGGAGAAAGGGCTGGAATGACTATATAATAAAAGGTTTTTCATCAAGCAAGATGGTGCCAGGGCATTTTGTGTATATACTTTATCAACAAGCTTCAATTTCCGCTTTTACAATTCACATCTGCTTTTGATCTTAACTCTCTGCTTCCAATATGGACATCCCACCATGTTATTCCAACACACCATTGGAAAACATACCTGCCATTGCTCCCTAGCCAAGACACTGAAGTCTCTTTACCTGCTGTGTTTCTGCTGAGCCATCAATAGGACATTGCTAGACATAGTGTCAGGTAAACTCAAAATACATTTTTAAAATACACGGGGAAATTAAAATTTGAGTTTGTTCAAAATTATTTCTTTTAAGTATGATTCAGGTGAAAATATAACTAAGGACGCTGTTTTCAACATTAGTCCATTGATAGTCTGGATGATAGATGAAAGGCTGGCAGCTGTCTATATGAAATGCATCCATTTAATATTTACAAGGTATGATTAATTTCATAAGCAAAATTATTTGATCATAATTTGATGAGGTAACCAAATTTAAACACTCAGTCATCTTATAAAAAAGATGCTACCATTTGGTATTTGATCTGAGTCAGTGCTGCAATAGAAGAGACTAACTGTTGACAGCTAAACTTTCATTTGGTTATTTCACATCTTCCCCACCCAGGGCCCCTTGAATTATCAAAATATTTTTAACCAGGATTTATAAAGAAAATTCTATACAAATTATGTTCAGCATATGCACTAAGAAAGACGCCTAGACTAATTCTCTTTAAAAATACTTTCTGTCAAAGCTTAAATATGCAAAAATATGCAAAGCTCACTGAAGAAATACGAAAAATAAGAGTATCAGCCTGGTTATATATACATCGGTGTATGTACATGTATAGCCTGCCATGTTTCAAAGTATAATCAAAATGTATTCTCATTAACAATGACATTTTGGAGCCTCTAATGCAACATATTGGCAATTATATATTCCACAATTTTGAATAGAGGTTATAGTTACATGTGGAGAGATGGGAAACAGATTGAATTACTTGGGAAGCCCCAGAGAATACAATAAGGTAGGCTCTGAAGTGACCTGAATTGCCTTTGGAACAGAGCTGTCTCATTCCATTGATTTGTGGAGAAACTTAGGGAAAGCTTGTGGCAGAGTCAGTGTTTTCAACATCTGCAAGAGTTGATTTTTTTTTTTTTTTTAAGTAATTAATTTATTTATTATTTGTAGCAAAGGCTGGAAATATATAGCTGTTTAAAGTGTTCTCCAGAACTGAAATTCTGTTATCCTAAGGTTTGTGTTCCAGCAGCATCCAGGACCTCCATTTACTGCAAAATCTTGCTACAAAGATTTGGTTCCTGTCCAAAGGTATCACAATTCATTTTATTCAGTCTGTCAATGTACCTTTAATTTATTTATTGCTTATTACTATGACATTTAATGAAGGCAAGGTGACCAAAAAATATATAACCTTTCCAAAAAGAGTGATCTTTGTTTTACTTCTACACTGTAGGTAAAGGAATAATTTAAATTAAAAAAAAAAAATTGTTTATTTGGAAGAGTATGTTGATAGATGCAGGAGTGAAGGGTTGGGTTATATGTACGTAGCAGACAGTGGACTGACCATTGGCAAGGTAATGTCCTATAGATTAGTCTGAAGAGATCTCGAGTTTTATTCTTCTCATCCATTCCAAACATTCCCACCTTTTTTTGAGCAGACTTTTCCTTGAGAAAATTAACTATGTTTTATGTGACATTGGAGCCAGCTTCATGTGCCCCTTTTCCCTACATATCAACTAATTCTTGTTTGTGCCTCACTTTCTTCCCTTTCCATAGGTGCTTTTATCCTGGCATTTGCTGAGCTTCTGCCACCACCATGAAAAGCAGCTAGACCTGGACTTTCCTACAATCAGTCTAGCTACAGCAGAACCTAACCTGCTTGGGCTTGCTAGAGTTCACCTCCTACATGGTTCTGCCTCAGAAGTGCACCATAATTGAGCAGATGTAGTGAAGTAATGGTCTTGTCCAATAGTTTGACTGTGGGAGGAGTTCCTTGGCAATGGATGGGTGCTGAATTGTCTCAGTATGCCTCTCAGACCACATTTCTGTAAGCCTGTGTTACCACTGGCAGTTCTGAGTTGTCCAGCTTTGGAATGGTTAGCAGGAAGGTTATGAAAAACTGGTAGTGTTAGAAAACCATTTTCCAGGAACCCAGGCAGCATGGTGGTCAAGGGAACTTGAACGTGGTATTGATTTTGGAGCCAGTGCCACAGGGAGAGTGCCATGAGAATTGAAATATAACTCTTTTTCTTTGCTCCCTATGAATTGTTTGTGGATAGTTCCACGCTCATTCTTTGTGTATCTTTCTATTTTACATGTACATTTTATTACTTGTTTTTTTAGAACCCTGTCATTAGCAATCTATCTGTAAAAAAAAAAACCAAAACAAATATTTAGGATGGGGAAAAGCTGTAGAAAAAATGTTTTGATGTATTTTCAGAAAAGGATCTTTTTTCAAAGATGACGAAGGCTTGAATTATTCCTGTATACTACACTATACTGCTTTTCTTTTATCCAATGTATTTAGTATGCTATTGCTTAAAAATAATTATAGGGTAAAAAGAATGAAGCTATGAGAAATAAGTATAGTTAATACTGAGAAAAAAAAAATACAAGACTGCTCACAGAACTGAAGACACAGCGTAGGACGTGTTCATCCTTGTGAAAATTCTTCCTTTGTAAGTGCTGCCAAGGTCAATGTCAGCTTGAATTCTTTAATGCATACTGTAAGTGCTAGCCGTGCAGATTAGATGTGCCCAGAGCTATTCTTATTTGTTCATCCAGCTTTTAAAAATACATGTTTGTGCTCCTCTATTAAAAAAATTTCCATTAAAAAACATCAGCAGTCCAAGCTTGTATCAAGTCTTTCATTATACTCATCTCCACCTACTTTTCATTTTGCCCCAGGAATATATACAAACAAGTTTCCAGCTGCACACTGCTAAATGTATTTTCATATTCAATAACAAAGGAATAATACATTTCCTTCATTTCCCAGATAAATTAATGAAATTAGACGTTATAGGGAATAAAAATAACTCAGTGTTAGGACTCATTATGGGAATCTTAACATTCACTAAAATGCTGAACTAATAATATTGAACATGGAATTGTATTTCCAATTGCTTTTATATCTATAATGAATCTTTACCTGCATGAACTATGTCATTAATGGCACAAAATAATCCACAGTACAGCAATATTTCATGCAGTCCCACTCATCCTATTAAGGTTCCTATTTTTCTGAAGCTTCCAAGGAAAGAGACCAGAGAAAAAGAGAGAGAAATAAGTTTGGCTTTTTTTTTAATTTTTAGGTCAAATGTGAGGTTGTTTGGCTATTACCAGGTCTTCTTAGGGCCAAATCTTTTAGCATTTTTTTGCGTCAACCAATTTTTTTCTGTCAAAGAAAATATTGGAAAAAAATCCAGTTTAGCCTGATTTCTAGATATGGTCCTTAAGGACCATTCCCATGCTGCCATGCAACTGTCTCTCCTGGCTTTGGCATTCTGGAGAAAGCTGTGGTTTTCAGAAGTTTAAACTATTTTTTTCTGTCTCTTGCTCATTCATCTATCACTGCTGTACTTCCTGCTGATGATGCTGGCCTGATAATAGCTTTTCAAGCTGACCCTGCCATACCTGTTGACATTGCTAGGCTGTCTATTGTGGTACTGACTGTATCCACAGAAAGATGCTGGTTCTGTTGTTGCCATGCTCATCTCACTCTATACTGTTGCAGTTCATACTGTGCTCTTGTGTGTTACTGACAATTTATGTCATGCTGGTTTCTTATAAGAAGGGTGATCTCTCTTAAGACTGTGCCAAAGATTATTTTTTTATTCAGTGGCTGAGCCTAACATGAAAAGTAATGTCTGAATTGGAGTATATTTTTTAAAATAATTTCTTTTTTAGCAGATTCTTTTTTCCTTTTTAAGTTTTTCTCATAGTAACGAAAGTCTAAAAAAATCTTCATTCTGGATTAAGGAAACATTTCATTTAGTATCAGACATAACGTTTTGTTTCCAGTGTAGATACTTCTAATAAAAGTAAGTAACAGAGATGCAGCACTGAATTTTAAGCATCTGTTACAACACTGCCCAGGAGCATCGCCCTTGGTAAGTAGTCAGGATACTTAGACAATATGTGGGATGTTTAAGTTCAAATTCTCCCTCAAGAAACACCACTTCTTCACCTTCTGCCTGCCTGGTGCATGTTCTAGGTGTTGTACTGTGTGACCAAGTCATTCAGAAGTCATGCAGAAGTTCTTTTTGTAGTTATTTTAACAGGAACTGACAGCTGCTTGTTACACATTCTCAATAAGTGTGTGAACATTTAACCTGTTGCATCATTCTCATCTTCACCTTCATGAATATTTAAGTATTTGAACAAGGTGGAAGAGCTTCAGAAGAAGAAACTGGAACATATACTGACCTGAGATACTGTTTCTGAGAACCCTGTTCTTAAAAGCACACTGTAATATCAGCTGTTGTTACCTCCACATGGCTTTGTTGAACATAATTCCAAATGGTTTTGCTTGTACATTAAGAAGTTTTTGTATTCCTGTGTCACTGAGCTCTGAACTCTGCAGAAAGTGCAGTAATTTCTGGAGTAGGAGCTATACATGTACCAACAGAATTTGTTCCCCATCTCAATTTTAGGTTAATATCAGTTCTTAAATGAGGGTTAGTCTCTGAGATTATGACATTAGTAATGAGTTGTGATTCTCAAAAAACATATTGACTTACTGTCTCACCACTTCAGTTTCTAGACTATTGTAAATGTTGAAGAATGTGAAACTAAGTACTCTGTTTCACAGAAATCTGCTCCACAGAGAAATCAAATCCAAGTATATATGTTTAGAAAAAATATTTTTCTGGTGTCATAATGGTACATTACTTTTGGAAAAGCTGGCAATAGATTCTTGCCTAGCAGAGTCTCCAAAACTTTGTTTCATCCTGATAGAACAAAAAGGAATAAAAGCTGTTACGCTTAGGTATAACTAAACTGGGAGTGTTCTTCTGAGCTGTCCTATTTCTGCTAGCTGTCATGATACTAACATCCTCGATTCTTTGCAGTCATTTACCCAAACTGCTCTTGTCGACCCCAGCTGTGGGATTAATCTGGGTCTGACCCACTGGCATGGGCAACAATTCTTCACTGCTTTTTTCCAGCACCATCTCACCCATCTAAATGGTTAGAATTACATGACTAATGGTCAGTTGAGTAAATCCCATTATGAAACATTATTATTCTCTTCCAGTGACAGAAAAAACTTCAGAGATGCAAGGCAAGTCTTCTAGTCAATGAGTGTTTTGAAGCAGAAGTGCAACTCTTTTTTATGCTGCTGCTCTCATGATCTGAGATTTCTAGAGGAGTAAAGGTCGTCTTTATGAACATATTTAATACAGCAATATCAGGTGATAAACTGCAGCATTTGGGATTGAAACTCTCTGAAATAATACTGAGTCTATTAGCTTTCTCCCCTCACACTGCCTTCATATTTAACTAATTTAGAAAATGGCTTCAACTTCCCCTATACTTGTATTTCCTACTTTACATTATCATCTTTGACTACAAGGATGTTATTTTTTCATTTCACTTTTATTGCACTATTGTTATTTTTTTCTATTCCTTTGCCTGTATGAAATCCTTTTGTATCCACAGTTGAATGTTGTGTTGAATTTGTACTGGTCTTGTGGAAGCTGCTGAAAGTATTATAGTTTATTATCAGATGGAACATCATGCCTCAGATAATTCTTTTTATTATGAAGTCTAGGATTAAACTGATTTGATTGTCAAGCTCCCTACTGTCAGTTTTATCAACCAGTAGTAGTAACCTCTGTCATTTTCTCGATTTAGTAGGGGCAGCAACAGCAGTTTCTGCAGCACTTCCTAGCCATGCAAACATGTCTATATAAGTACTTTCAGTCTGGGTCCTTTTGTATCTTCCTTAGAAAGTGAGGGAGAAGGACTGTTTTCTTTATTTTTTAATTTATTTTTCATATAGAACATACACTGGTGCTAATTGTCACGATTGTTTATCTGGATAGAATCTAAGTTCAGCAGAAAATGTTCTTTTCTATGAAGACAAGAAGTCATGATGTCCATTTAATGATCCTCAAATGGTTGACAATGGCTTATCTGTACCGATGTCCTCAGTCTTTCTTGTTGAAGCAGACTGAGACAGACAATGTTCCTGAACCTGCACTGGCAATGTTGGGCACCTTCCAAGGCCATGTTCTGACTGATAATCATCCTTCCTTGGGGAGAAACATAAGCAAATAAGACTTGAAAGCTTACTTTTTACTGAAAACCTTTCCTTAACATAATGTCAGGAACTCACACCAAGGTGCACATTCAAAAGATGCACTCTAACATGATTTCTCAAGCTGCTGTGTGGTTCCTCATATCAGCTACAGGCTTGCTGACATGAATAATTACAGTGTTTAAGAATTGTTAATTAAGAAAGTAATGAGATGAAAAAATTATAAAATATAGATCTGGGAGTCATACAAGCAATGTGAAGAAAGGAGCATGGGGCTACAAAATAAATATCAGACAAATAAGATTTCAGTAGACTGGCTCTTATTAATCTTTCCTGAAAAGTAAAAGTCAACACATTTGCACAAACTTTTGAAAAATATGTCCTTTTTGTGAGCGTACTGTTTGACAAAGAAAGCAGTGAAGTATTGTTCTTGTGCTGTCTAACTGGCAGGATGCACTTTCTGAGTGGAATATATACTGCTTGGAATATTTTTTGCATAGCATGGAAAAATAGTAAACCAGAGGAATATTCTGGAATTGCTCATCTGTTCATAGAGCTGCAGTTTCACAGAAGTCAGCCACATGAACCTGCATATTTATGATATGAAAGTAAAAGTATTTACCAGACAAAGGTAATTGGTATCACCCAGCAGCTGATTTTACCAAAGTGTTTAACCTGAGATGTAGTACTTGTCAGATGTAATAAATTATTCTTGAATTTAAGATGAAAGTATCTTCTTTTTTTTTTTTTCCCCAATTTCATATAGATTCATGTTTTTAAACACATAGCAATTTCAACATATTTGTCATAAAAAGGCTTTTAAATGATATTTCTTTATGTAGCATAGGTAAGTTTATTTTATTTTTTCTTTTTTTTCCCTAAAATTAACAAAATAAAACTATCAGAATGGTTTTGTCTACACAAGAATATGACTCATCAAAATATTACTCTACCAAATTCCATGACATTGTTCAACTTTTCTGTAACCATCTAAACATTTTTTAAATGATGTTTCTTGATTCAGCAACTGATTTGACTATTCATTCCAAACTGTGATTGATGCTATTGATTGGCTTCTCAAAGGGCCTGATTCAAACCCTCTTGAAGTCAGTAGGACATCAATAATTTAGTCTGTGTACTTTGGCTCAGTCCTGAAGTGTAATCAGAATAACTGATATTTTCTCCTAGATTGCTCTTCACTACCACTGATTTTGTAGCAGAGTGAAAACAGCATTAGCTGGGATTAAACTGTAATCTTTTAGTTCTTCTTGTAATTAAAACATAAAGAATATGTAATGAGAATATTACAGAAATTATTAATGATAATTCCTACTTAAATAATAGTAACTTAAAACGGTCTAATAATACCTCTGAGGGAAAATTATTTTGGGGTACCATGAATTTGGTTCTATGAATGAGAAAATGGAATATTAGAAACTATGAAGAATTCAGGAAGCAATATTTGTAAACTAAATGAAGTCTTAACTGTGGTTTGAATGAAGTAACTTTTATTTCTCTTAAAGGAAGAGTATTTAAACTTGAAGCTCTCCATTTAGCATGATCTGTAACAAAAATTTGATTATACTATATTAAAATTAAATCTACATTTGTGTTTTTACTCTAAAATTTAGCATATGGAATTATTAGGTAATGAGGAAGTAGCTTTCCAGTGTCCAAAATACTGCATTAAGTAAGTTTTTCTTCATTAAATTACTTCTGTGCTGGAGATTCATTAATATTCATTTTGTAAAATAAAGCAAAGGTCAGCCAAAAGGTAGTTGTGTGTGAACTGAATACCTTTCCTTGGAACTTTCTGTACATTTTAAACCAAGTTTTTTTTTTCCTTCTACTTCTGTAAAACTAATTTGAAGGGGGATTTACTGGTTCTGTCAGATCTGTCTTACTCCAAGACAACCTTTTAGATGTTCTGTCTACTGCAGACACACAGACATACACAGACACACATACACATTCTCACAACAGTGTTGAATCTACAGTGATGTAGGGAATTACCAGCAGCACTGAAGAGAGGAAGCTGCACATTGCAGCAAGTAATCACATCATATCACATAGAAACTCCAGTTGAGTTAGGCAGAATTTTCCAAGTGCCAAATTGATTTTTGGCCAGGACACTGAAGCAAAACCATTACTTTTTAAGGAGTAATACATGAGCATTAAGGAATTAATGAATGAACACTAAGGAACAGAAGTGTGCCGACCTAACATTTCAGCCAAAAAGTAAATCCTCTGACCAAAAAAGGCATATCAGCATTGTATAACAAGGAATGGCCACAACTCAGGCTAAAAATTTGTTGTTTATTATAATCAGTCAGATGGTTTGAGGCTTCTCTTAAAAGTTCAAGTTTAACCTTAGGGGACAATTAAGGATTGAATTTATGCTGCTAACTCAAGCTGGTGTATCATCACTATTTCAGCCCAAGAGCAATGGATAGTATTTTACTTTTTGTTGGCATTTTGTCCTAGGTATAATTTATGGTCTGGTCTGGCATCATGGGAGTGTCTGGGCATCAGAGGAGACACCAATTTACTTCTCTGTGGCTTTTGCCCTTGGGAAGATCTCCCTAGACAGAGGTGAGATTGCTCTTTCCTGGGGATATATTGAGCATTTGTGTAAGGGAAAACTTCTGGAGCTGAGAGAAGAAGAGGCAGAGACCACACCAGGAGAAATTCTGCTACAGGAGAAGATGGGAGATTCCTTACAGGAGCAGGCACTTGATCAGGCTTCAAGGTGATGACAAGGAGACTTTCACAGGACTGCACAGAGGTTTTTTTGTGCCAAAATGAAAACAAGGATAAGAAAGACAAAATGAGCAGGAGAAAAAATTGCTTTTATTTTAAACAGTCTCACTGAGCAGATCTGTGTCCAGCTCCTAAAAAGTGATCTTGTGTTAGTTTTCATTCAGATCAAGCAACATCTGAGATTCAGAGCTTCCTTGTATCTTTGGTGATCAACATGAGGCAATTCTGTAAGTCTAGCTGACCTGAAGCTCACAAATCAGCTTATTTAGATTTACCCCTTTTCTGTAAGTGTTGTGAAAAAGCTAACCAAACTAGGCAACTGCTGGGAGCCACCCAACTGAACCTGCTTAAATTCCTGACATCTCACTGTGCCAAAGTCACACTGGGTGCTGCTGAATCCATCCTCCCTCTGTAAATCATAGTGGAAGAAATTTAAGGCGGATAGGTAAAAGTTTTTACAACTTAATTGTTAACAGAGAACCATCATGTTCTTTTGTCAAAACTGCTTGCAAAGGTTCTGGTGAAATGTTAAAACTCCCCCCAAATGAAAGTTATTTAATCTTTCAAAGATTAAACTTTGAAACTCTGTTTCTAGTTTCCTATCGAATGACGGATCAGAAAAGACCCAAAGCAGTTATGATGCTCAGCAGAACCATCTAGAGCTAGTGAGAAAAAGATGACATTAAGGGTACCTCTTAGGCCTTGGTCCTCTTTTTTGTTCTCAGATATTTTACATGGGTTCACAGAGCACTTTTGTGCTTTTTGCTCCACAAGCTGGAAAGAGATGCTCGCAATTTCTTTCTGGAACCAACTGTGCAAGAAATACTTTATCTACAAGAAGGCAGTCAGCAGCACTGAAGGAGGTAAGGTACAACTTGGAACCATTGACATGCTATATTGACAGGATCCCAGAGATCAACTCTTACCTTCCTCCCAGCTCAAAAAATGCACACCTGAATGTGGTGACACATACCTTTGCATATACACACTTACATAAATACAGAACTGTGATAATTAGAACATTTCTATTTGTTGCTTTGCCTTAGATTTAAACCAACTTTTCCTATCTCACTTGAAAGTACCTTAACAGTAAGCAATTCCCAGCCTTAAGGAGGCCATCTCTATGTTCAGGAAGGCAGGTACCTCACAGAGCTCACTGGACTGAAAAGAAGGCCTTAGGCTTGTTTTTTTTTTTAAAGAATTCGACCAGCAGGCACTCAGCTGAAAAGGACCTATCAGTGGTTTTGGGTCTATCTCCTGTTCCTAGAACTGGTTTTATATTTAATAAGAAAATGCACAAAGTTTTCTGAAGTGTACCAGGACACAACTCTCTGCTCACAAGTAAATCTCCTAATTATAATTTTACTTAATGTTATTGACACTGTGGTCTAAAGAAATTTGAGCTAACTTCTTGTGGTGACACCATTTCAGTGGGGAGAAGTAAGATATCATTCCTTCAGTCTCATTCTACCTTCAAGAATAGCTATCTATTGTGGTTAGGAGATGGAGATTTAACCTTGTAACACTGAAAAGAGAATTCATCCTACTTTACACAGAAATGTCAGGGTAAAAAGTGGATAATGCTATCACAAATGTGTCCTGCAGAGTGTCTGCTTCTGTCAGCATCCAATATTGTCTAAGAAACCTTGCAGATCTGATCCCAAAGGCACCTCAGGGAGACATTTGTTCATGCAGGTGAAGTCCTTGGTGATTGGAATAAAGGACACATTACACCCATTTTTATAAAGGGTAGAAAGGAGGACCCTGGGAATTACTGACCTGTCAGCCTCATCTCTGTGCCTGGAAGGGTCATGGAACAGATCCTTCTAGAAGCTCTGATACGGCACATGGAGGACAGGGAGGTGATCAGAGACAACCAGCATGGCTTCACTAAGGGCAAGTCCTGCCTGACCGACCTAGTGGCTTTCTACAATGGAGTGACTACAGCAGTGACTACAAGGGAAGAGTTATAGATGTCATCTAGCTGGACATCTGCAAGGCCTTTGACTCAGTCCTCCAAAACAACCTCTTTGCTAAGTTGGAGAGATATGGATTTGATGGGTAGACTGCTCATCAGATAAGGAATTGGCTGAAGGGCCTTATCCAGAGGGTAGTGGTCAATGGCTCAAAGTCCAGATGCAGATTGATGACAGGTGGTGTCCTTCAGGGGTCTGTGCTGGTACCAGTACTGTTTAATATCTTCATCAGTGATATATATATTTTCATCAGTGACAGTGGGATCAAGTGCACCATCAACAAGTTAGCAGATGACACCAAAATGAGCAGTGTGGTCAATATGCCAGAGGGACTGGATGTCACCCAGAGGACCTGCATAAGCTGGAGAAGTGGACTCAGATGAATCTCATGAGGTTCAACAAGACCAAGTGCAGGGCCCTGCACCTGGGTCAGAACAATCCTCATTATCAACACAGGCTGGGGGATGAGGTTATAGAAAGCAGCCCTGCAGAAAAGGACTTGGGGTGCTGGTGGATAAGAAGCTGGACATGAGCAAACTTGCAGCCCAAAAGGCCAATTGCATCCTGGGCTGAATCAAAATAAGCATGGCCAGCAGATTAAGGTGATTCTGCCACTTTACTCTGCTCTGGCGAGACCTCACCTGAAGTACTGAGTCCAGCTCTGGAGCCCTCATTACAGAAGGGACATGGACCGGATGGAGCAAGGCCAGAGGAGGGCCACAAAGATGATCAGGGGGCTGGAACACCTCTCCTACGAAGACAGGCTGAGGGAGCTGGGATTGTTCAGTCTGGAGAAGAGAAGGCTCCCAGGAGACCTAATAGTGACCTTCCAGTACCTGAAGGGGGCCTACAAGAAGGCAGGAAAGGGATTGTTTACAAAGGCCTGTAGTGAAAAGATGAGGAGCAATGGTTTTAAACTAGAGAAGAGTAGATTTAGATTGGATGTTAGAAACAAGTTCTTCACCATGAGGGTGGTGGAATGCTGGAACAGGTTGCCCAGGGAGGTGGTTGAGGCCCCATCCCTGGAGATATTCAAGGTGAGGCTCGATGAGGCTCTGAGTAACCTGATCTCATTGAGGATGTCCCTGCTCACTGCAGAGGGATTGGACTAGATGACCTTTAGAGGTCCCTTCCAACCCAAAGCATTCTATGATTCTGGGACCTTGGACCTGAGCTGATATTCACTTACCCACAGTAGGGTGGCTTGAAATGCACAGGGGTACTTTTAGCACTTTAAACTGAAAAAGAAAACCAAACCAAAACCAAAAAGCCAAACAGCTTGGGAGATTAGGTTTAGTCAACTACTTAAAGTGGATTTTGAAATCTGCATTCTGCCCTATATATCTGACGTGAGTCAGGTGCTGTTTGCACTGAGTGTGGCAGAGATTTTTGTGGTCAATGAAGAGTTAGATGTATCTGAAGAAAAATAATTCATTCTGCATGGTCTACTGCAAAAGAAAATTAAAATGTATGTGTCTACTCTTGTAGAAAGAGTTATAAAATCAGGCTGATGGGTCTGATTCGGTCTCAAATACTGAGAGATCACACATTTCCCATGTTGCTCATTTCTTCAAGGATAAACAGCATCTAAAATAAAGAATGCAAAAAATGACAGTGTTCTTTTCAAGTTTAATTCAAGGTAAAACAAGTTTACAGCACAGATATACACAATACCTCTGCCTTGTAAATTAATTTCACTGTGTCTTTAAAAGGTACTTTGCTATAGCTGCTATCAATGGTTTCCCTAACAGAAGATATGACCAGTTTCAGCAAACCTGTGACAGAACTGCTAAAACTAGGCCAATCTCCCCAAAAGGCTGAAGGTATTAACATTAAAAAAAAAAATACAAACTTATTAAAATGCAGACTCTTTCATCACTAGGCATGGCTTTTCATATTAAGATATTTTTTCACATGAAACTGGATAAGAAGGATGACAGAAACTGAGGCAACTACAATCAATACAATAATGAAGAAGAAAAGTATGCTTCCTGATATTACTGCTCATATAAAAGTTGTTTTGCTGTATTTATGTGTGTGGAAATGTTATACCAAACATTTTACAGAGAATGGATGACATTTCTGTTATTTATACTGGGAACTAAGGCAAACCAATCCTCCAGCATCAGTTAAAATCAATAAAATCTACAGCAACTCTCTGCATTGCAGAGGATACAGGGACAGGCATTTAAAGACAGTCAGAATGTGAAGAAGTTAGCAATAAAGAAAATTATACAATAATGCCTGAATGCAGATAAAAATCCCAAACCCAAATGTAAACCCCATGCAAACTAAAGCTGTCCTCAGAAAGTAAGCATTTTAATTTGTAGCAGGTAGCAGTGACCCAAGCATCATTCCAGGAAAAACAGTGACATAAGAATGAGCTGCTATTAGACAAGCTTTGGACAGGAACAAGTACTTCTACATGAAGTCATCAAGTTATCTTGTTTCTCCTCAAGTTAATGTATTAAGGGGTCATTTAAAATGAAGATCCCACTCTAACACTCATAATAGAGTTTTACTTTATCTGTTTCACATTCTTGCTAGAGAGAATTAAAAATTAAACACATACTAAACTCACATTTGTCTCAGGGCCCATCACTGCAGTGAGAAATACCTTCCCCTGTGCACTGAAATCCAATGATTTAGCATCATATTTCATGTTGATATAAGATAGATTCTTTTGCCTCGAGGACACTCTAATGATAGGCAAATGATTTCCGTTTGAGCCTGGTTTTTAATCTTGCCATTTTAAATGGCCAAAACTAAATTGATCTTGCTGATGTATTTGTTTGTTCTAGAAAATTAAAAGCTTGTTGAAAAGCTGATAAGCAGATTGTGTTAGTAAAATAGGGCAATTTTAATAAACTTCCTTCAGTAAACTTCTGACTTTCGTTTTTAATGAACATTATGTCTCAAAAGCTTCTGAGCTATAGTGGCACCATAGCTGATCTCAGAATTCAAAGCTGAAGCTCTGCATTCTTTGAGATCATAAAGAGTTTAGTATTTAAATAATCCTAAATGTGAATGGTGAACATAAATTAATTTTATGACATATGGAATTTGTTACATTTTTTTTAATGACATTTCAGACTCATTGTAACATGTTATTCCTGACTTGAAAGAAGAGAGGCTCAACTAACGTACTTCTTATATGGTCCGAGCACTTACTAATGTTGTTATTAAGTATCCATGTCATGTCTAGGAATTCATAAGTATGAAATTCCCAGGAACTCTGTCACAGAGATGGAGTCATGGTCGAAGGAAGGGTCCAGGTAACACCTTGGCAAGGAAAATAAAATGTAAGCTACGCTGGACTGGTAGAGTTGCCTACAGGTGATAGAATTCAGATAAAACAATCTTACTTGTCATCATCCACATGATGTCACTACTGAGAAGTCTAAAAGGAAGAGCAATTAAAAATCAACCCAATACTTTGATCTAGCACTTCTGATTTACTTATGAACTACTAACAATAGCTCCCACCTCTTCCCAGCAAAGGTTTTATATTCTTATATATTTTTGAGACTTCCATTGATTGCTTATGGGCTGGAGACCACCAGATGAAGCTAAGAACTACAAGTTTCAGAATGAGTCTTCAAATATCTAACCTTATTTCTGGTATGATAAAGGTATATATTTTATTTTCTTTTTCATTATCTCAAAACTAGGCAAAAACCTCACTCTTCCGGCCAGGCAAACGTCTCCCTGTCTGTCAAAGCATCTAAGCCACAGATTCCTTGTTACTGTGTGCATTCCCTGCAGATTTGATGGGATATCTCATACCTTATGTAGGTTATAGGATCACACATGAATTAGACTGACTTTCTTCTCTTAAACAATTTCCACTCTTACAGATTTTGATTACTCCCAAAATAATAAGAGACAAAGATCAATATCCAGTAGCAAAACTTTGCTTAGTGCAGAAAGGTTAGCTGAATATTTCTAATCTTTCCAGGACTTAGGGTATTTAGATGGAGTTCTCACTTCAAATCCAAGCCAAGAACAGATTTAAATGCCTCTATGGAAATACAGGGCAATTCAAATCTATCTATTTGATATGCATTGACAAGCATACAGAAGTTTAGTGGTGACCTGGAAGTGCTAGGTTAACAGTTAGACTCAATGATCTTAAAGGTCTCTTCCAACCAAAACAATTCTATGTTTCTATAAGTCCTTCTGCCTATATGTTAATTGAAAATTGAAAGTCAGAAAGGAAACTATTCTCATTTTACTAAGTGGTCGTTTCTGTAAAGTCAGAGATTCAGTAAGTCTACCCTGTGAAACAAAAAGCAAAGAAATGATAAATTGTTTTTGTAATTTATAGTCTGATTCAGGTGGGCATTTTGGACCTGTGGCTTTCAGCTACATTTATGGAAAGTGCTACCATGTACCAAAGCAATAGTAGTGCAGTAATGTGACAATGCTGAACACCACAGATTACTTGGCATCCTGTATAAATTCAGTGACATATTTCAGACACGCATGATGTTATTTAACTGTTAGACTTGAAATGCCTGGCGCTTGACTTTGAGACCACTGCAGGTAATACTGCAGGCAGGCATCTCCAGTTTGGCTATGCTTAGTAAGTGAACAATAAGGCTCTTTTTGAAAAGTTATTTTAAGCCTGCTTTAAAACAATAGACCAAATGGCTGCTAGGATCACTACTGACTTCATCAGGCTCAGCCTTTGTATCACTAATTTCCTGGTGCCAAAAAGATAGAATGACATTACTCCCTTTTAATACTGGTCTGAAAGCTGAATCCAGGCAGGAGTGCCTTACTTTCCTCAGCTGACTGCAGAAAAACTTGCTAATTTAGTTAATATAACTTTACTTTTGTTTGGAGTAAATCTGAATGAAGTGCTCTGAGGGAGGTAGGTGAACCTTCTGTTTAGTGCCATGCTGCTAGATGTGGGAGGGAGTACACCTGTATTGCCCGGTTGTACATGCAGGGCTTTTTATTCATTTCTCCAGAGAGCTACACATTTCACTGCCTGATTAAAAAAGAAGCTGTTAGCACATGTCAAATTCCAACCAGGTGTAAGTCACTAGAGGAAAGCCTGAGCAGTTACAGGCAGGAATTCATTAGAGGCATAAACTGGATAGAAGAACAAAGAGGTGTGTAGCAGAAGGACACAAGATCACCGCCACATCTAACATTTAACAGTGACATTGTCCCTCTGGAAAGGTCAGTTTCAAAAAATGCTTCAATGGATGCTGCTTATAGCCTTTGAAGAAGTTTCTCTAGGATAGAGAAGAAGCACCAAGTCCATGGATCCACTGGAAGGGTGTTTTGCCTTTCCTCAGTATCTTCACTCCACAAGGTATGGTTTTAGCATGAGCAGCAGAGAACAAACTCTGTCTATTAAAGAAGTGTATCTTCTTCCTGTTAGCTTAGATGTCCTCTCTATAGGGGGTATAGAGAACAGTGTGTAAGGGAGTATTGCAAGTTCCTGTCTCTGGGAAGGACAGTGTTCCAGGTCATCATGAAGAGTGGACATACAGGCTTCACTCCAAGTGCATTAAAGCCAGAAGTATAACTTGCATCGACATTGGTGATCTTTCACAGAAGCAAAGAACAGTTTGGTTTGAAAAATCAGGACCTTTAAAGATTACCTCGTCCAATGCCTCTGCCTTCAGCAGGGAAATCTTTCAGTAGATCAGGTTGCTCAAAACCCCATCCAACCTGACCTTGAACACTTCCAGGGATGGGGCATCCACAGCTTCTCTGGGCAATATGTTTCAGAGTCTCACCACCCTCACAGTAAAGAATTTCTTCCTTATATCTAATCTAAATCTATTCTCTTTCAGTTTAAAAACGTTACCCTTTGTCCTGTCACTACAGGCCCTGGTAATAAGTCTCTCCCTGTACTTATAAACCCTCTTTGTATACTGAAGGGCTGCAATAAAGTCTCCCTGGAGCCTTTTCTTCTCCATGCTGGACCACCCCAACTGTGTCAGCCTTTCATCACAGAAAAGTTGTCCTAGTCTTCTTATCTCTTTTATGGCCCTCCTCTGGGCCCACTCCAACAGGAATTATCTTTGAGTTGAAGCCATTCTGTTGGCTGGAACATAATACTTCATATACAAGTACATAATAAAGATAGTAGTTTCCCAGCACAAGGAAAAAAAGTATCTTTATTTGGCTTGCTGGGCTGTTTCAGCTGCTGTTTGCAGCTCACTGGGCAGGATGCAAAGTGTTGCACTTTACTGAAGGAGTGATGGTGGTTACTCAAAGGAGGAAGACTGTGCTCCCAGCACCCACCCAAATGGATATTGGTATCCAGGCCACAGGCTGTGAGGAATGCCACAGCCTTTCACTGGCAACAGGGGGCAATGCTGACTATGGATGCAGGCAGTGTGGGCAGGTTGATGCTCAGCTCCAAGATGAGGTGATGGAGCTCACAGAAGAGGTGAGTAGATTGAGAAAAATCAGGGAGAATGAGAGGAAAATTGACTATTTCCACAAACCAGTATTTACAAAAATAGAATGGGAGGTAACTCTTACTGGAGCAGAGGATCCTGTAGCCTCTCATAAGCAAGCCCCCCAGCCTTCCCATAGTAACCTGCATGAGCAGGGTCAATGGGAACAGGTCTCTGCCAGATGAAACAAACAAAACAAACAGCGCAAGTGTGTTCCTTTAAGAAGCACACCACCTATAGTGCCCTTGCAAAACAGGTATGGGGGTCTGCAGGAGAAACTGGCAGCAAGCAAGGATGAGAGCTCACAAAGGTCAGAAGAGCCACCAAGGCCAACTCACCTCAGGCCAGCCATCAAAACTGCCCCTGAAAAGAGAAATCAAAGGGTTGCTGTTGTAGGTGACTCCCTGCTGAGGGGTGTGTAGGGCCGAGTATGCAGACCAAACCCACTTCATAGAGAGTTTCCCTGGTACCCAGGTAAAAGGCATCATAGGTGAACTTTCCACCCTTGTGAGTCCTTCCGATTATTACCTGTTTCTGGTCTTTCAGGTAGGAAGTGATGATGTAGCAATGAGAGGCTCACAATCAATTCGAAGAGATTTCAGGGCCTTGAGGCAACTGGTAAAGGGATCAGGAGCTCAAGTTGTGTTCTCCTTCATCCCTCTGACATCAGCAATGGAAGAGGGAACATATAGGAAGAGCCAACAGGTCAATTAATGTCTCCAGAACTGGTGTTGTCGACAGGGCTTTGGATTTTACGATCACAGCTTGGTATAAGAGGCACCAGAGCTGCAAGCAGCTAATGAGACACACTTGTCCCAGAGGGGGAAAAGGATTCTGGGGCAGTAGTTGACAGGGATCATTGATAAGGCTTTAAACTAGATTTGAAGGGGGAAGGGATCAATAATTTCATGCTTGCCTGTGACAAACAGTGGGACAGCACTTCAGGGGTAGAGGGATGGAGTCCTAGTAAGGACTCTCAACTAGTTGCCCTGAGACAAGCCAGGGACGATGCACCAAGACACCCCAAGGGACTCAAGGGGGATTCGCAAAAGAGGGTGGCACGGCCAGCCCAGATGAGTGCCACTACATGAGTGTACACATCTTGGGCACTAAACAGGATGAATTAAGGGCCACTGTGCTGCTGGAAAGTCATGACATAGTGGCTATTGAAACTTGATTTGATGATTCCCATGACTAACAAAGGGTTAGATGGATTCAAGCTCTTTAGTAAGGACAGACAGGGTAGGAGGGGAGGAGGTGTTGCCCTCTACGTCAGTGACCAGCTAGAATCAATGGAGCTCCATATGGGAAAAGATGATCTGGCTGAGAGTGTATGGGTGAAGATTAAATGGAAGACAGGGGAAGGTGATGTTACAGTAGGGGTCTGCTACAGGCCACCTGACCAGCAGAGCCAAGCAGATGAGGCCCCCCATAGGCAGATAAAAGTGGCTTCTCATTCACAAGCCCTGGTCCTCATGAGGGTTTTCAACCATCCTGACATCTGCTGGAGGGACAACACAGCAAGGCACCAGCAATCCAGGGTGTTCCTGGAATGCGTAGATGACAACTGCCTCCTCCAAATGGTAGAGGAACCAACAAGAAAAGGTGCTATGCTGGACCTTGTTCTCACCAACAGGGAAGGGCTGGTGACCATCATGAGGCTCAGGGATAACTTTGGCTGCAGTGGCCACGAAGTGATAGAATTTAAGATCCTCAGGGCAACTAGGAGGACATGTTCCAAGCTTATGACCCTGGAATTTAGGCATGCTGACTTTGATTGCTTCAGGGATCTGCTGGCCAAAGTACCATGGAACAAAGCCCTAGAGGGAAGCGGGGCCCAGGACAGCTGGTCTGTATTCAAGGATCACCTTCTCCATGTCCAGGAGCAAAGTATACTGACAAAGCGGAAGGCAGGAAAGAATGCTAGGAGACCTTCCTGGATGAGCAAGGAGCTCCTGGACACACTGTCACACAAAAAGAAACTTTACAAGGAGTGGAAGGACAGCTAAAATGGGGGGCATATAAGGAAGCTGCCCAAGCAGCAAGAGACCTGATTAGAAAAGCTAAAGCTCAGAATTAAATCTAGCCAGGGAGATCAAGAGAAACAGCAAAAATTTCTAGAGGTATATTAATGGTAAGAAGTAGGGAAGGTGTGGGCCCCCTCAGAAAGGAACGGGTGAACTGGTGACAAGCAATAGGAAGGGTGAGGTTCTCAATAACTTCGTTTCCTCAGTCTTCACTGGCCAGGGCTCCAGCCACACTCCTGGAGTCACAGAAGATAATGGCAGGGGCTGGAAGAAAGAACTGCCCATTGTAAGTGAAGATCAGGTTTATGACCATCTGAAGAACCTGAAAGTGCACAAGTCCATGGCACCCAACAAGATATACCTACGGGAACTGAGGGAACTGGCAGATGAGGTTGCTAAACTGCTCTCTATTATAAGTCATGGCAGTCCAGTGAAGTCTCCACTGACTGGAAAAGGGGAAAACATAATCCCCATATTCAAAAAGGGAAAGAAGGATGAACCAGGGAACTATAGGCCAATCAGTCTCACCTCCATGCCTGGTAAGAACATGGAGTAGATTCTCCTGGAAGCACTGCTGAGGCAGAAGAATAACAAAGAGGTGATTTGGTACTATCAATGTGGCTTCACCAAGGGCAAATCGTGCCTGACAAACCTGGTGGCCTTCTATGAGAAGGTCACAACATCAAAAGGCAAGGGAAGAGCAATCGAGGTCATTTACCTGGACTTGAGCAAAGCCTTTGACACTGTCCCGCATGACATCCAGGTCTCCAAATAGATAAAATATGGGTTTGATGGAAGGACAATTCAGTGGATAAAGAACTGGCTTGATGACCACACTCAAAGAGTGGCTGTCAATGGGTCCATGTCCAAGTGGAGGCCAGTGACAAGTGGAGTCCCTCAAGGATCAGTACTGGGTCTGGTCTTGCTTAACATCTTCGTCAGCGACATGGAGAGTGGCATTGAGTGCACCCTCAGCAAGTTTGCCAATGACACCAAGCTGTGTGGGGCGGCTGACACACTGGAGGGAAGGGATGCCATCCAGA
>JAAGNO010031155.1:24111-37932 GCA_033439905.1 Ceryle rudis
AATCGTATCCTGGGCTGCATCAAGAGAAGTGTGGCCAGCAGGTCAAGGGAGGTGATTCTCCCCCTCTACTCCACTCTTGTGAGACCTCTCCTGGAGTATTGCATCCAGTTCTGGAGCCCCTATTACAAGAAAGATATGGATGTGCTGGAATGTGTCCAGAAAAGGGCCACAAAGATGACCAGAGGGCTGGAACACCTCTCCTATGAAGACAGACAGAGAGTTGGGGTTGTTCAGTCTGGAGAAAAGAAGACTCCTGGGAGACCTTATTGTGGCCTTCCAGTATCTTAAGGGGGCCTACAAGAAAGCTGGGGAGGGACTTTTAGGATGTTGGGTAGTGGTAGGACTAGAGGGAATAGATTAAAACTAGAGATGGGTTGTTTCAGATTGGATGTTAGGACAAAGTTCTTCACCTTGAGGGTGGTGAGACACTGGAGCAGGTTTCCCACAGAGGTGGTGCAAGCCCCATCCCTGGAAGTTTTTAAGTGCGGGCTGGATGGGGCTCTGAGCAACCTGCTCTAGTGGGAGGTGTCCCTGCCCATGGCAGGGGGATTGGAACTAGACAATCTTTTAAGTTCCCTTCCAACCCTGATGATTCTATGATTCTCATACAGGAAGTTATAAATAAAGATTAATTAACTTGTGAGGAGGGAGAATAAGCTGCTGATCACACTCTTTCTTGCTGTAACAGCAAGGAAAGATCTCAAATTCTTCTCCCTCTCCCCTTCCTTATTATAGATGGCTCATAAAGATATAGTAATAATTTTTAAAATCTCATAGTGATATTTATCACAGATAGATTCAAATCTGACCCAGTCAACTTCTTGAAAGTACTTAGAATCATTAAACTTAATTTTATGATGACTGGAAATGCTATCTTGCAACTGGGGATCTACTTAGGTGTTGGCATAGTAAATATCAAGGTATACATTCATTTTGACATTAAATTAAAGTTGACTCAGAAGGATTAATTGCTCTCGGGGGTGCTCAGTTCTTCCACATTAGGGAAGCTTTAGTTTGAAACTGCAATTTCATCCATTAAACTCTCTGGCCTGAATTCAATCATGTCATCACCCTCCACTGAATTTTAGAAGTGCCTTTACAATAGACAGTGGTGTTTGTGGTAGAACCAACACAGAGTTGTGTTACCTCAGGACAATTATCTTTCTATTGACATATGTATAAACTCTCTCTCTATATATTGAGCACACAGCACAACCTTCTAACTGCTAGTCATCAGCCAACAGTCCCAAGAGACACTTACACTGTAAATTTCCCTGCGTTCAAGTAGGATGATAGAACTTCTCATGCACCCTCACAGGTAGCATCCTAACCTTGTAAAATCATGTCCTTTTATAGGTAGTGTGTTGAAACCATAACTGGATATAGCTGGAATCAATGCTGGACTTACATTTTATTTCGTTATGGCTTCAAATAGCTGGTTTATACTCATCTGTTTAACTTGCAGTGGTGCAGAGGAGGAAAAGTGTTCATGCTGCCACACACCAGTATCAGCTGTGCAGTGACAACAGAGATGAGTCTTCTGCGTCTCAGGAGCGACCTCCTAGCTGAGTTCCTCCTTTTCCTCTTCTGCAGATGAAACATGTTTGACTTTCCACCACTAGAAAAAAAAAAAAGGCATGTTTGCAGAACAAACTCTGTTGGGAAGGACAACTATTGGTGCTGTTTCTCTGCTGAAACCACTGTGATTTTAAATTAAACTAATTGCACTTTAACAGAGTAGAAAAAAACCCGTCAAACAGAAAAACTAGTCTCAGCTGGGAAATAAGGAGCTCACTAGAGAAATGTATTCTAATTTGGGCTCAAAGCCAAATCACACTCTGTGTTTTGAGTGCTATGATATTGCTGCTTGCATGGGCTCTTTTTGGTCCAAGCTCTTTTGAATAGTGTCACATTCTTGACTTCAGAAATGAGCAGAACAAGCTCAAAAATGAGCTGTGTGAGAGGGTCATATTTCTAGGATGAGGTGGCAACTGAGCTTATCTTGTATGAGTGTTCCCAATGCAATGATGTTATAAAAAAAAAGACATCATCTTTTTCTTTGGATTTTGTTGTTGTTGTTGTTGTTGTTTAAATGGCCATGCATGCATTCTTTGAGACTCCAGGTGTTGAGCATATCCATTAAATATGCTCTTAACAAGGCATAATCATGTCTGCTGCACTATAGCAGAACAGAGGAATGGCAAATTCTGAATCAACCCTGAGTGGGAAACAGGACTTGCTCAGAGTACTGCAATTCTGGATACGTGCAGAAAAACAGAAAATAAGTATAACAAAAAAAGGGAGATATCTAGTATGTTTTGTCTCTATGTTGAGCTGCAGCTGACAAAGTCTGATAAAACATTTCCGTTAAATACAATTTATTTTGAATGCAAAGTATGTTAGAGATATTACTCTCCCATAGAATTTCCTAGGCAAAAAAACCATTTCTGCCTCTGGAATTAGCAGTCCAATAGTGAAATCATATAGCTTTGTTATTTATATAAATAGTTCAGTGATTGTTATGTCCTTGCAGGTTGTCACAACAATTAACTTCTAATTTATGATAACCTTTTTTCTTTTTTTAAATTGTGCCTCTTGCTTAGTTAGTCAGCAGAGTTTATGTTGAGGAACCGGGACTGACTCAGAGGGTTTGCTCATCCTGTTCAGAAACAGTGAGGCAGTTCAAGAACTGGGATGCATGAACTCTAATATTTCATTTATTCATTTCACCAACAAACTTGCCAATTAGGGATCAATCTCATAAATCCACATTCATCCTACCTTATTTAGGCATTCAATCAGCAATGGGTCTCCAGAGGACAATTCAAAGTGTAGTTGAGTAGTTGAGTTGATTTGTTTCCAGTGATGTCCATCTTTCCCCATTGACTTGAGGAAATATGTAAGGCAATCAAACTCTTAACTAAAACACTTCAAGTACCTAAAGCCAGCTGAGATGGATTAGCATCTAAATCATACATGTCATCAATTACTTGAAATTCTTAGGCAATGGCAGTGGCTACATAACACAATGGGCACACATATAGATTCCTTGCCTATATCAAATAGTAGTCAAGCTCTCAAGCAGAAGATTTATATGATTTAGTTGAAAACTTTGTAAGTGATGGGGCAGTATTTATATGAATTAGGGTTTGGCAGGCTTTGAAATAGATGAAAATTTATTGTTAAAATTTGAATAGAGTGCCTATCTCACTACCACTGATCATTATTCCTAGGAACAGAGCACAACATGGAAGAAGTCAGGGGCAGAAGAGGCAACAAGCAAATAATAAGAGTTAGGCTACTGCCATTAGCTTGAGACCAAAATGGATCAGAGAGAAAAGATCAAGAGAGGTTCTGAAGAGAAATGCAGCAGATACAATGGGATGCAAAATGAAGTTTTAGATGAGTATTATAGCAAATAAGTCAAGGGATTATTTTTAAGGATGGGAAATGTCTGAATGCTGAGATGGAAAGTGATTCTCTCTAATTGTGACATTTGTGTCTTCACATTATCTACATTCACTAAGTTGGAATCCATTTCCCCACTCATTTTGCATGACCCTCTTAATATCAATACATAAACTTTTATCGTGAATTTGGTCCATCTTGTATTTGTAGATAAATGAAGTTCAAATGTTTGAAACAAAAGGAATGTTCCTAAGCATGCACTGCTGTATTTTCAGATTATGTTAGCTGTGATTCATGCTGCTATCCTTGGTTTTCTTGTACTGTACTCTTGGGATTGCTGGAAAATTGTAAAGGGATGAATGAACATTACTTTGACAAAAAGGTGAAAGGCATATCTCTCACAACCTGTTTTTTTGATCAGATAATTTGTGAAGAGTGTGCAAAGTTGTAAATGTTATAGGTAGATAGATTTTATTTTTTTCTTTTGAAGTTAAGAACAACTTGTTTCTATGTAATTATGTGTAAACAGCAAAAATACCAATTCATCTGAAAGAAAGGACACACCACGCAGTGTAATGTATTCAGGTGGGAATTGAATGAGGTCATTAAGGGACAGATATATAAAAGCAGTACTTCTGATGAACCTCTGTTTCCAAGAACTTCTCTGACATGCATTTCTATCCAATGGAGGAATCCTAGAATATAAGAAATGACAGGTCAACTATAAGTGAGTGAGGTGAAAGTTGTAACAAGGTAACAAGGTTAATGTGTGTGTAAGTGGCCGATGTCTTCTGTCTGTTTTCTCTCCTGGTTTCTGTTCAAATTGGTTTCTGTTCTGTTCTGTTTCCCTTTCAGAGTTTTAGAGAAGAATTGTTATAAAGAAAAGTAAAATTGACTGTCAAAGAGCACCCATTGGCATGGAACACTCATCCACTGGGATTTTATTTTCATCAATAATGTTCCTGAAAAATATTGTTACCCAGAAATTAAATCCATGCAAGCAAATCAATCAATGCCCTGGATCTGGTTATTGGTGTTGGGAAACTCTTGTCTATATGGCCTAAAAAGCATTACATGATAATTGTTCGTCCAATTTAGCAAATAAAATGCACAGAAAAGATATATACTGATGCTATAAGGATGAAAACTGAGCCCAGAATAAACCCATATTGTCCCATTTGATTTGTTATGCATTTCATTTGTGTAGTCAGGCAGCACAGCTGCACAAAAAGTTGGTCAAATAATTATTCATTTGTCTATCTACCTGATTTTTAAAAATCTAAAAATGGGAAATAAAAATTAATGATTGAAGTTCTTCTGCAAAATTTTCTAACAGTGTAATGGGTCCTGAAATTTTGAAACAACAGTCCCAGTGCAAGCAACTTCGATGTTGTACTGGTGGAAATCTTGTCTGCTACGAAGATATAGGAAATATCTGTTCAGAATTTGTCTGTCTCAAGTGGAAAGTACACAGTGTTCTCCATTTTACTGTGAATATATGTAAAGAGTAGACTCCAAGTCTAAAGCTTTTGTTCCCATGATACATTTTAAACCTTCACTAAAATGGGAAATATCAGTGGAGTCAATGAATTCCCAGTTAGCTTACTAATCTCCATGGACAATAAACATACTATATGAGTGAAGGGAATGAGAAACTTATGCTTCCCTGATATACATATTCCCCATATCAATATGTCTTTTTCATAGTACCATTAATTTCCTCTTAAAAACTCTTCATGTTACTTATTGGTCTCAGTGGAAAATAGTCTTGTAAAATCTCTTCATTTCAAAAAAAAAAAAAAAAAGCTTCCTGGTCTGAACTGTGATTAAAGCAAAGTTATTTTCTTTATTGACTATGGGGAGAAAAAGAGAGAGTATGCCAAAATCTTCTTTCATGTAGATGTAACATCAGTTGACTTAAGGGAATCACAAAAGTGTTCCAAAACGTGGATGGGTTTTTATGTTGTGAGCTGTGTAATTCAATTTTTCAGTTATGAAAATTGTCTGAATGGACAGATTTGGAAAGACCACACACTGGCAAAAAGTTTCAGTTCCAATAAATCAGTATTTTCTGGAAAAAAAACCAAAACCAAAACCAAACCTTTAAAAACTATATTATGAGTAAATGTATCTTAAAATGCAAGATTAACCACATACTTTAATTACATACTTTGATATATAGTTTATACTGTAATCACACCAATCTCTTCTAGTGTTTGAAGATCAAAAGCAAATTGAACTTTGGCCAGCTTTTGGTAAAATCACTTAAATTAATGCAGACTTTAATCTGATCTATTATATCTGCTGAAATTTAATATTTCATATAGAAATAAAATGTTACATGTGGCATTTAAAACTTTTCTTATAGCTATGGAAAGAAATGTCATAGTGTATGAGAAATGATTCACTTAAACAATTTGTAGGAGTTAATAAGCCTGGCTTTTGGCTAACTCCACTGTACCTAGAAATCACTTTCTAGACTCCAGGAACTAGTGCATAACCAGTGAAAGTGGAAAAGAAAACCTTGGTGGTCCTCTAAAATGGGAAAATATATGGGAAATGTAGTAGAGCTGTGTGGGTAGACTTCATTATTCCATGTATTGCAGCAGTAAATGAGGAGCTAGAAGGACAGCCCCTGTTCTTAGTAGTGTACAGACTGGTAGGAGTGAACTGGGGAAAGACTGATTTGGATAAACGATGCTGATACATTCTGTTTGTCTATCGACTGGGATCCAGTTTTGTCAAGCTATGTGTAAATATTAAGTACACCCAAAATGTCATGCATGCCTTTTTTGAAACTGAGGTAAAAGGTAAAGTGAGATAAAAGTTCAAAAGGTGTATTTTAATAATTACTAATGTTTTCTTCCTGAAATATTGCTATCTTCAGCTCTGCTATTGCTTAAAATATTTAAGCTCCCTCCCCCTAAATTAATATGAAAAGAAGTCAAATCAGTCAGATTTTATAAAGGTTATGTTTTATATGCATTCTTAAATTTTGTAGTATTATTGTTTGACACTTTTGGATTACATCACTCCATCGCTCCAGTTTTGTGGTAAGTGCTCTGGAACCCTAGTTCATATTCACCATATATTCATAATTATATTAAATCAGAAAGAATGTCTTGATCATTTTACATTAAATAGTAAAAAAAAAGCCAGGTGTTTATTCCTCATCCATTATGTAAACTCAGAAGAGGACATGCCGCTCCTGTCTCATCAAATACATCATTTGCAAGAACTCTTTCAGTTTAAATTCAGGAAAAGCACTGAGAATGTCAAAACTCTTCAGCTTGCATATTTTCTTAGACCCTTGTTTACTGAAGGAATACTATTATCATTCAGGGGGGTTGTTTGATTTTGAGATTTTATTAATTAGTGTTTAGGAAGCCTGTAAAAGTGCCAGTGTTGTTTAGTTTGTATCTATGACTGTCTGAGATCCAGGTGCTCAGTGTGTACAGTCCTTTCTTTGCCCGGTTTTTGCAACCCTCTTTTCTATTCCCTCTCTTCTCCTACTCCCTTTCCCATTTTCACTGTCCTATAGCACAGCAAAAAGGGTAAAGAAGGTTAACCTACCATCTTTATCTCTAGCTCTGCTTATTTCTTGGAAATTGCTTAGCCCTCTCTGTGCTAGCAGGATATGAAGCTCTCTGACTTTTCCAATTATTTTTGTCTTTTATTTTTAGGTTGTTGTTGTTTTTTGTGTTGTTTGGTTGGTTGTTGGTTTTTTTTTTTTTTCCCATTGATATTACAAAAATATTACAAAGCAAAATTGGTATAGAAATGCAAGAGATACTCTGGTATTCCCTTTTTAAAAAAATAATATATATTTTAAATGGTCATAATTTATACACGGGTTTTTGCAGACATACAGTACATCATAACAAGAAGGTCTTTACCTAGAATTTTATAGTTTTTTTAAACTTCTAGGGAAAGGAACTGAAAAAAATTCGTATCCAGCTATTAAAACGTCTTTTTCTGTCTATCATTTTCAGAAATGCAATCAATAGCCAGGTTTTTATCTCTACCAAGATCATGCTCTAATTCTAATATTACCATCCTAAAATGCAAGTAATTTTTATTTCTAGTAAAAGAGGATGCAGAAACCTCCAAGTTTACTGGAAGAATTTTTTTAGTGTTCTGGATTGTTTTCTGACATTATTAACAGAAGAGAATGCCTCAGGAATCTCAGTGTAGCTGTTGGGCTTTCAGCTGATTATCAGCTCACCTGGAAAATCAGTAATTGCAGAACAAACTTCACAGAGAATTAACAGAGATGCTAGTGGTGATGGTGAGGTAGCTGCCAGTTATCCACTGTAAGCATAATGTATTTAAATGAAACTGTTACTGATAAGGAATTAATGTGCATAACTGGCGGCCAGTTTCTTAGATTTAAATAATGCAGTGTTTTTATCCTTAAAAGCAATATCTGTGTTTGTGAAAGGTCTGAGATTGACAGGCACTAGAAAATGAAATCCTCTGTTTATCTATTGAACATGCACTGCAACCCAGGAAGGCTCTGACTCTCCCATGCACAGGCTGCCAAGGTGCCTCACTCCTTTCCTGGAAGACCTGCTATGCCAAATGAAAACCAAATCCTTTTGCATATCGTTGCAGGTGAAAGTGCTGATGAGTAATTACTGTCATGTTCTTGCTATGTGTCTGAGCTGAGTCCAAATATGGTTTTTATTATATTTATTATTATTCACCATTTCCCAAACTAATCAGTGGTCTGGCTCAGGCACACTTGATTAATGTGAAGGTAGTCTGCATTAATATTGCAGGATTCCATCACAGCACACTTTGGAGTAGATTAGCCACTATACTGCAGTTGTTTTGCATCACTTGGAGAACATAAAGATAACACAAAACCCGCTTTGCTTGTTCTTCCCTTTGTATGTGTAATCAAAAGCTCAAGGATGAGGAACCAGAAATATAAAGGACATCTCAGTGCCTTACAACCAGTTGCATGGCTTAAGTACAGTGTGCAGGCTGTACTCTGCCTCTCAGGGTGGAGGCGTTAATTCAGACATAAATTACATATCTCTCATCTTGTCACAAAGGTTCAGCTCAACTCTCTGGGTTGCAGGTGTGGGTCTTGTTAGGGTCAATGGGAATTGAAAACTGGATTTTTAGTCTCTGGATTTACATCTCAAAGACTAAAACAAATACATTTTGCTTTAATTACTTAAATACTTAAATGTATTGTGTGGAATATGCACAAAATAAGGAAAAGAAACTCCTCTCTCACTGAAATTTTAGGTGGAGAAATTCAGACTTGGAAAAATATATGCATTTTTATCAGAGAATGTCCATAAAACACAATCAAGATCATCTGCTGAGTCTTCGATTATCTTTCACCAGCAGTGTAAGATTTTTTCTTAAAGAATTTAAAAGCACAGTAGAGTTTAGATCATTGAAGTCCTCTAACTTCTCTTGATCAAGAACATTGAAGTCTTAATTACATGAAACACTCTCATACAGCCTTTTAAACAGTGACAAAATATCAAAATACTTTTTGTAGCTGATTTAGGCCATATGTTATTTTCTAATATCCAGAAAATAACTAATCTTTAAAAAAAAAAAAAAAGAATTTAAAATATTAGGGACTGCTTAATACTAGAATACAAAACCTCATCTGCATTATTAATGCTGTCAATGTGTACTGATATTATAATAAATGTTATTAAAGAGAAATATACAAAGAATATAACCTATTTTCCGACATATCTTGTTCTATACAAGATTAACCCACAATCTAATTAATTTCCTTAGTGTCTTAAGTAGCATCCTTAGCGAAGATATCACTGAAGTTCATTTCCTTACGTTCAGGTTCATTCTCATTCTACTCTTTTAAGAAATCTCACCACAGTATGATGAGTCCAGGTCTCAAGACTGTTTTAAACAGGTAAGGCCCTGTTTCTTTGCTCCTTTAAAAGTTGTTACTGCTCTGCAGCAAGGCAAAATAACTTTGTACATTGTCAGGAGCTTAGCACATTAGTGGGACATTCATGATTTCATTAATATGGACCAAATCACTTCCACATTTTAGCAAATTTTAAAGCCATTGCATCAAATAGAATAGGAATATGTTGTGGCTACTGGAGGTTAGTTTCCATTATGTTGTGTAACACCAACACGTGGTTGGTTTTTTATTGTTGTTGTTTTGTTTGATTTTTTTTCTTTTTTTTTTTTTTTTGATGCTTGTTTTTGTTTGGTTTGGGTTTTTTTTGTTGTTGTTGTTTTAGGTTTGATTTTTGGTTAGTTTGGTTTTGTTGATTTATTTGTTTGATTTTGTTTTGGTTTGTTTTGTTTGCTGGGGTTTTGTTTGGTTTGTTTATTTGGGTTTTTTTGTGTTTTTTTTTCCCTAGGTTATAAAACCCTAGCTGTTAAGTAACAACTGTCAGTGTTCACTAATCCAGCTCTCCAGCTCTGTGCCTAGAGTGTAACATCCCAAAGTGACCCAAGCTCCAGTTAGATGTGACTGCCTTTTCACACCCAATTACCCTTAGCATTTGTAGCTGCATTCCAAAGCCTGTTGTTGAGGATACCCGGACAGATATTTCTGTTCATACCAGTTCTTGTTTCTTGCTCTTTCTTCTTCTCCTCTTCAATATTATTTATTTTAAAATCTATCTAAGATTAGGTTGCTGAGATGAGGCAATTCCTATTCATACAGGAAAAACTTTGTGATCAATAAGAAAAAGTCTTCTACACTGATAGGCATAAACACCCCTCAATAAGTAAACAAAGAAACAAGACAACAGATAAAGCTAAGAGCTCATTTCTCCCTTTGAAACTGAGAAACAAATTCAGTGAAAAGCCATCTAAATATGCTTTGAATGCTTTTATTTTCATTTCATTTAGAGGGAAAAGATAATATTGAATATGAAACTTTGAATACAAGAGGAATGGATCTTTTTTTTCATGTAAGGTTCAAACTTCATGTAAGCCTCTCATGAAATTTCAGTCTGATTCTCTGGTCTGGCGTTGATCCTATACCATAGATTGATGTAATGCAGAAACAAACTTTATTTCTACAGCCTACCTCTCTTCTCCATTAATATACATAAATAACTTTTTTTTAACAAGGGAAGCTTCTGGGTTGATGTGTCTGTAAATAATGACATTGGTGAACAAGTTCTTACCTGTATTTGTATAGAAATGAGCAAGAGTAGCAGCACTCAAAGTACTGCCAAGAGCCATGTTCATCTCTTTACTCATCTCCTTGAGAAAGATTAACATTGATCTTTTGAATGAACAAATGAATGAAAGGATCCATCAGTGCAGAAGCAGCTTTCAGGAAGATGTGACACTTGAGGCAGTTTGGTTATCAGCTACTCCAGGGCACCAAGGTAGATAGTTCTGGTTCAGTTTTCACAGAAGTATTCCTTAGCTATGTACATAAATATGCAATTATAAAACCAGACAAAGAATATGCCATAAAATTTAAGAACATGCAATTCAATTATTTTTAGTGATTACTCTTCTTTCAAATAACCCTAAAGTAAAATATGAATGCATACATTTACAGAACAACACAAAATGTCATTTGAGATTTTTTTATAACATTTTACTAATTTAATTGTTTAGAGTGCTCTGAAATGCAAAGCAAAATAAAATGCTTTTAAAATACTGCAGCAGAGTGCCCTTCCTCACTGACTATTTCTATATTCATTTTATTCATAAATGAAAAATGGAGACTTGGAAACTATTTTTAACACTTAGTCTGTAAATGCCTCATAACAAGAAGCCCATTTATCTTCTGTGTTATCTTTTGTTGTGACATTAATGATACTTGCATGAAACGATCTTAATTGTCAGGAAAAATATTCTGAAAGCAGCTGTTCCTCAAGAGTCATCTCTAAATAATGTCCTCAAAACATCATAGTATCCAATGTTTCTTCTGTTTAACATTTATCAGTGAACTCTTTGAATACATATTTTTCATCTGTGGTGCTATTATGATTTTTTTATTTATTTATTTTTATTATTTTTTATTATTTTTAAGACAAGTTATTTAAAGCTGTCAAGGACCAATTTTTATCAAAAACGGTTTGCACATTCTTACTTTTCCATGGTGACTAACCCATCTGAAGGCTGTCTTCATTTACAGCATTACTGCCCGCTGAACTCTGTGTGTTAGGGCAGCATCTAGCATAAAGGTCTCTACCATAATAATATGCCAGGATCCCCACAGAAATCCATAAAAGGCATTTATAATGATGATATCCAGACTCTGACAGACTTTGACCAGCTACTGGTGCATGGTGATGTTTACTAAAAGAAAACCAGTGATCTGGGGGAGTGCCACTGTTGAGAGAAGGCTGAGAATAATGAGGTTGGCTCAGTCCAGACAAGAAAAAGCTGACAGAGAGTCTGTCCTTCTTGCCCTCTGCTACTGATGCCCAAGCGGCATTTGTGGGCTTCTAAAGGAGCAGAGATGGGAAGGAAATGGGTAGCAAGAGAATCACCTCTATTTCAACCTTACATCCTATATCCCATATTAAAAATTATGGGAAGTATAGCAAGAAGTCCCATATGTTTTTTTAATGCATATCTTTCTGAAGTAAGGAAACCCTTTTCATGAGGCATGTAGCAGACCATGCAGTTAGAGAGATGGAAATCACTTCCACTTAACTCTGTTATCATAGGGAGCCAGGTCAACTGGGGGCAAAAATACAGAGAGATAAATAAAACCCCATTTTTTTGAGAGATATCTTGTCCTAAGAGGGTCCTATCATTTCAGAATGAGGATGCAGGTGAGGGAGAAGACATACTCTGATGTGTATGGAAAAGTCCTATCTTCATCTACACATGTCAAGAAAACAGGTGCAAAATATGAAGAATGAGATTTCTCAGGCTTGCATTTTGGCACTGGAATTTCTTGATCTGGAATGATAAAAATTATACACTTCAAGATAAATAATCAAAATAATAAAAATCAATACATATAGATGCTTGGGGTTTATTACATGGCTTTTATTATACAAAATAGTGTCATTCTGAAAGGCCTAAATCTTTGTCATTCATATGGATGAATGGTAACAAAAAACCTAAAGGATTAGATGGAGTGGAAACACTGATGATAAATATGTTATTTACAGTTCTACCTTTTATCAGTGCACTGAGCTGTAGCAGCTTAAACTGCTTATGAACAAATATGTGCAAAGAAACTTCAAAGGTTAATTTAAACAGTTCAGTGCTCTGAAAAGTGCAGTAGCTTATCTACAGTGAAAACATGGTGCCTACAGTGTGTTACTGAGGTTAGGGGTGATGCTTTTCCCGTTCCATCAGTGTGGCATAATGCATCATCCTTCTTGTCAGTACTCATATTGTACTCAAAAATCTTTATTAAAATTATGATGTTGTTGTTTACTTCTTATGGTATTTGATAAGCATTTTTTGTATAAGTTTTGATGTTTATGTGCAATTTACATTCATAAATTTGATGCCAAATCAAAAGTTAGCTTTAGAAATGTGAATATTGTGACTGCTCTTGGTAGTAAAAAGTTAATTCTGTGGAAGACATATATAAAATTGAACTTAAAATTGACCAAGTGATGTTCCTTGATTTCACACATATCTGTTTGTGAGTGGTAACTCCTCTGGTATGACTTTCTAACAAAACCCCAGCTGTTATATAGCTCTTCTTGAGCAAAAATACATTTCATTTGCCTTCTTTCCCTGTCTGCATTTATTTATTTATTTATTTTATTTTCTTGTCATTTCTTTAAGATAATGTTCAGTTTTCTGTTTTCTTGTGTCCTCTCCCACACAGTCAGATTTGAAAGAACAGAGAGTGTCTTCAGGACAGTCTCAGAAAGATTAATGGGAAAATGCAAAATGCCTCATTCTAGAAAAAGAGGAGTATAGAAGGCATGAGTTTAGGATGGGAGGACTTCAGGAAACATTTTTGTCTGATTCTCCTTCCATTCTGTGAAACCATTCTTTTTACCTCCAAATTTTATCCTGGATTTGGAAACAGCCACACTGATCAGCTGTCCCCTAGAGCATTTGTGTACATCTGCTGAGTTCCAGAAGCTCTGGCCTGAGTCTAGTTTTTATCAGGAAGAGCTTTTAGGAAGTCCATGCTTTATTAAAGCACTGGAAACATACTTTGGTTTGCTTCTTTCATGTCTGTGGGACTTGTGTACATGAAAGCTTTTCTGCTTTTTCTGAGCATATCTGTTGGTCTAATAGAAACTGTTGGTTCTGCTTCTAGTATTTATTTTACCTGAAGCATCACAGATAGAGCAACAGAACCTCTGTAACATAACTGTAACAGAGCTATAGATGTCCACAAAGGCAGATATGCACACTGGCCAAGATACTTTTCTCTCCTCTTCTCTCTTCTCTTCTCTTCTCTTCTCTTCTCTTCTCTTCTCTTCTCTTCTCTTCTCTTCTCTTCTCTTC
>JAAGNO010031155.1:38032-51148 GCA_033439905.1 Ceryle rudis
TAGGGTAACAGAAATACAGATTTTATTTTATTTTATTTTATTTTATTTTATTTTATTTTTTTCTAAATGAGAACAAAAAAAAGCTGCAACATGATTATAAATATGGCTTAAAGAACATATTTCATTGTGAAATAGACACCCAGGACAGGATACAGGTGCCTAGATGTCAGCATCTAGGCATATCTGAGATGCTTTCCGGTATCTTACCTGATCTCCATCAACCACTCAAGGATAAAAATGGTGTCTTGTAGATACTTTGTCATATCTGACAGCCTAATGACAATGTGTCTCAGGTTCCTTAGAGCATCTGAAATAGCACTTAGTACCTATGTTTTAGTCAATTGAATTAAGGTTCTTGTTAGCTGAATTTATCTCTAGGCTCCACTGACTGTACCGATTCAATTCAATGTCTATAATGGAAGCTTAGACACCTACCTTATACCTTCCCTCAGAAAGGGTATTTAGGCAGCTTCTATTGACAAAAATAATTTGATTGAAATGTAATTGGAATAAAATGAATTGAAGAGACACTAGGATGAACAGAAATTAAAAAGGCAGCAAGATATTTATAGTTTATTTAGGAAGTTTACACGTAAAAGGGTAAAAGGAGGGCACTTAGAGGGTCAAGCATAGCAAAATGTGTCAGAGTTGTCTTAAATATGTTGGTTCTGTGAGAAGGAATGCACTGATTAAAAAATAAAGGCTGCATTCACATTCACTCTGTGGTGCCTTTAATACTTCAGGCTGCATAGAGGGACCTAAAGCAGACATGATAACCCCACCTTGTTGCAGCAGTGCAAAAAGACCTCACTGTAACTAAGAATCCAATCCCAGCTAGGTAACTGACACCACTGAGTTCATGTTTATTCTATCTCAAGAAAAGTTACCTGGAAGAGAAAAAAAAACAAACAGAACACCACAAAATCCTCAAGGTCTTTATAGCAGCCATTATTAAAAGCTTCATCTGGGATACAAGAATTATCTTGGGTAAGTATGAGCTTGTTCAATGTCATCGGTAATCAACGTTTTGCAGAATGATTTCTACATGCGTGCTCTATCCTGTGTAGCAGAAGAAATAATGAAGATCCTCATTAATATCTCCTCACAGCCCATTCCCACAGTCACCTCTGTCAATAACTAAAGGTCAGCTTCTGCTTTTGATCTCACATATGTATGACGGTAAAATCTGAAGAAACAGACTTCTGATAAAATATATTGTCAACTTACAACTTGGACATATATGGAAGCAATTCTTTCATGTAAAGTTGTTTTATTTAAGTTCAGCTCATGTAAATAATATGGCTTATTTTGTTCCAAAGGGTGTGAAGCCTGCTGTGTCCCTGTAGCCATGTGGCTGTGCTGTATTTTCTCATTATTACATTACATCTCATTAACATTATTATATTTGGAACATCCCACTCGCAGCACAGAGTTGGCCCCAGTCTTTGGTACATTATTGTATCTATTCAGCTACCAAGTGTGTTGTGATCAGAAGGACACTTAGGTGTTTGGAGAAGCAGTTAATACAGAAATAGAGGCTAAGAAAGAACTAACATTTTAAAAGCATATGGCACAAACTTCTGATAGCTTCTCTATTTCAAACACTCTACAGTCATCAAAAGCCTTTCTGCTATAATAACCTGAATCCATTGAACAATTTCTGCTAGCTACATTAAGCACCAATATATTCATTTCAGACCTTCTGACTGACCTTTTCTATGCTAACTTTGGTAAAATGAAGCTCTATTCCCCTTGAGTTATTCCTGGATCACATCAAAGGAAATGGTAGGAGAAGCAAGCACTGGAATACTCACTTTGAATACTCCATTTTAGTTCAAAGTTTTTTCTTCCAAGTCCTGAAGTGTAGGTTTTAATGCATTTAAAATCCAGGTATAGCTTGAATGAAAGATTGTTATTGGTGTACTTTAAAAAATGCAAAAATCTGTGATCTAAGAAAATGGAGGGAGGCAGGCAAGATGGAAAGCTTTTAGTTTGATTCATCTCTTTTATAGGGAAAATTGCTGACAGAATAGAGTTTTGCCTAGGAATGAATGAGCACACAGGAAAGGAAAGAGGAAGACTCCAGACCATGACCCCTTTTTCTACCTCTGCTCTCTATCTGAACAGAGTGTATTCACCAGGAGCTGTCATGCTGATGAAAATTGAGTGCAGTCAGAGGGACATCTACATCAAGCTGTAGCAACACAGAAGCAAAGTGCTTTGAAAATCCTTTCTGACTGTACATTGGCTTGTGCATTGTCTGTCTAGTGCTGTCTGAAAGTAAAATATATGGCTGTGGTGTTCAGGGCAGGCAAACAAGGAAATACTCAAAGGTTTGAGAATGTCTTTTGCAAAGTTCCCAAAACTCAGTGCAAAGACATTTTTAGAGCTTGCTTACTAATAAGTGTTATGTTTTGAAATGATAGTGGCTGGAATTTCTTCTAAGGAAAGAACATTTCCTCTCTTCCACCTGGAAGCAAAATCATCATAGCTGTGCAGCTATGCACAGCAGCATGGGCTTCTTGCTCAGAAGAAGCAGGGAGCAGTCCTTTTGTGTAGTGTCAGCTAAAATTGTTCTGCAGTCCCATCTGTTATATCTCATCACAGTTTGCTCATTTATTTATTTATTTATTTATTGTTATCTCTAAAAATTGTTAGAGGAGGTGTATTTAAAGGCATGACTGTCTAGAACAGTGTACCAATATCTAGAAATTACTAGCTCATCAAAGACCACCTGATTTTTGTGGTATTGTTTTCTCAGGTGCTACTTACATGACCCACAGAAGACACATTCAGAGTTTTGAAAATAATTTTTGTGTTAAGAGAATGTATATTTTAACATTATAAAACTGCTTGGGCTTTGTCTTAGATTTATTTTTTAATGTTAATTCCAGAGGCTCGATTTACAACATGGCTCAGATTTTAGTACACAGCTTTCTTGTTTATCAGAATCTCACAAACTGAATTTCCTTTATAGGCTTATATGGGACTTTTAAAGGCTATAGGGGACTTGAGTTCACAGTACCCCTGAAGTTAAATCTACAAAGGAACTTCAGCATTACAAAGCTCAGCACTGAAATGCTTAAATCTTGGATGTTCTGCTTTGTGGAAACCATGATGTATGGCATCCAATGTCTGATATCTACAGGGAAAAGTCTAGGCAAAATAAAAGCAACAAAATGAGTGAATATTTGCCAGAATTGCTTAGTGCTGCTATTTAAAATTCTTCTGGAGTTCAGTCTTCAGACCAGGGAAAAAATCCCAACAAAGCAACAAAAAATCACAGAAACAAACCTTCCCCCAGGCACAATCTGTATACAGCTAGTGGTTAGGGAGTTCACAGGGGATGATAAAAGACCTTTCCATATTATGACCAGACTTTCTGGATAGCTGAAAAGAATATATGTAAGGAAGTGCTGTAAATGCAGGGATGCACAGCACTCAATAACTCTTATGGAAATTTTTCTGCTTTGGGTATTCAGTTAATCCCTAGATTGGAGTCTTGAATCTGAGGGTTTTTTTCTCATTTCTCATAGTACTTCTAGACCAAGAGCCTAAGAAGTTGACCTTTCTCTCTGGCTCTATCAGTAATTAAAGAAATTAAGTGAAATAATGTCAAAATGGAAGATGCAAGGTAATTTTATGAGGAAAAAAAAAAAAAAAATTGATGAATTAGAAACTTGTTCTGGTATGTGTGTCCAAGTCTCTGCTTTGAAACCAGCAGAGAGAAAAGGAGTAAAAACCTACCTGCCAGGTAACTGCTCTGACAGTTGGGTAAAGTGGACACAGATGTGATCCTGGAAGGTCAGTCATCATGATCCTTTGCAGAAAGTTTAATCTGAGAAGTATTTTACAACTCAGTTGACCTGGCTTCACAGGGGAATAGGACAAGGAGAATCCAGAATGAGGATTAAACTTTTCTAAGATTATGTCATAGCCATAGGCACCAGCTGGACTTGGGGAGGTTGCAAATGGAAGATTACACCGGGGTGTAAATGTTGGAAGTACATTTTTTCCTATGTCAGATATAGACCTAAACCTCTTTGTTGAATTTAACCTTTTGAAACTAATTCCAGTTACCCTACAAGTGTGTTCTACTGATTTAAAAAAGCTGGCCTTCCTGGAGAATCCTCTGCTAATATCAGACTCAAGTTTAAAAGACACTTTGCTCCTGAGGGAAGGAGAATTTACTTGGTGAGGAGTTAGACACAATTTCTATCACTAGCAGTACCCATAAGACCAAAGTAAGTACTTGAATTTCTGATAGTGCTATAATGTTATCTGTGTAGTGAATGTTCCTATTTAACAGTATTTCTGCATGATCTGAGGACTAACTCTTGTAGCATGGGTCAAAAGAAGTGACAGGTGCCATCGCAGTTTGCTATTCTTATATATGTACCCTTAGATTACCACATTCCTCACACCTCAGTATTCAGGCTTAGACAGGATTTCTGAAAGATATGTGTAAGATGTGCAAATCAAAGCCATATGTTGAAAAAAAAAAAAAAAAAAAAGAGAACAGATATGCTATGCCAGGCCTGTACTTAAACCTCTGAGAGAATAAATGTATCCAGAAGGATCTCCCAACTCTGAAAATATCTGGATAAAGGATGGATAGTCAACACTGCACAGAATGCAACTGATGTTTGTGCTGAGGGTTTGGATCTCTTCTCTGCAGAGGGAGCAAATAACTTCTGATATTCAGTGTGGGGTGGATGATAGGAGAAAATAGAGAGAAGCACAGAGGCCATGGAACTTCTGAGAAGATCTGGGAGTGGCCATAGATAGACCACAGGGATTTTCCAAAGGCTGCAAAAGGAACTCTGTCAAAACTGTTGCAGCTCAGGAAGCTTACAAGAATTCCTGGACTCAAAATAAGATTGGAGGAACAGACACAACATTCAAAGACATAGCAGACAGGGTAGATTTCTTTTCAATTTTATTTATATATTTTTACATTTTAATCTGTTCCACTTTGGTTTTCTCTCTTTAAAAAGTCATATATTATGATAGCAATACATGGCTTTCTTAATATTTTTGGTGTTCACTTACAGTGAACAGAAAATCCCTTCAAAGCTCTGGCATGTTTGAATGTCCTGGCTCTCCATGCTAGAGAGTTGTGTAATGCTTTTTTCTAGTTACAGAAGCTGAAGCTTCTGAAGAAGACAGATGTTGTCTTTCTCTTTTGCCTCTGGGCTCCTGAATTTCACTCCACTGAATAAAGAATAAGATTCTTATTACCCAGTTGTTTTACAGCCATGAATTATCTTATGATCTTTTGCAGCAAAGCTAAGGGACACTTTGAAGAAACACCTTTGTCTCCTTCCCCACCCTGCCCATCTCCAGCTTCTCATTTTTTTATCAGGTGAAAGCACAAGGTGTCTCACACATGCTCTATGTCTGGTGCAGACACGTGTCTTTCTGAGTTGAAGTGGTTACACACTGTCTCCCATCCCTGCGCAATTCACCGCAGCTTTTGGGATGCTGTTTATTGTGTTATAAACAATACCAGAGGGTATTGACATCCTTGGAAGCAGCTCATCTTCTCAGACTGGTAGGAACTGTGTGTGGTGGACCAGGAATAGACAGTTTTTACCTTTTTATCATATGACCTTGGTCATGAGATATAACCTAGTGATAATTCAGAAAGGCTGTAAAGTCAGCTGAGGTTTCCATAAGCTGAATTCATAGCCTGACTCAGCACAGAAGCTATTATTCATTTTAAAGTTCTGCAAGAACGTATTTGCAAAGACTTTTTCATATTTAGTGTTAATTAATGGGTGGCCTTAAGGGAGCAATACACAAGTAGCAACAGGGTTTGCTTAACTCTTTTTTCATGCTTCATTTCATTGTCTGTTCTGTGGCTAACTTTTGAGAATGATTTCTAACACCATGTTTGTGGCTAATGCAATGAACATGTAATTCATTTTGCAACATATCAATAAACATGTTTTTATAAAACTCTTTTGAAAAGAGGTTATTTCTTTCCTAGAGACAGGCTGTTCAGGGGCAAAGTTTATTCCTTTCCATAGGTCTCCTATGAAATGTTCAAGTAGAATTATCTGCCAAGTAAATTTTAGTCACACACAAATTAATGTAGCCTCTGAACTGCAAATTAAAGCTGAATTCAAGAGCTCTTTGAAAATATCTTTCTGAACTTTAAGGCATGGATTCCTTTCACTTAATTTCAAGCACTTTGGGGCCTTGTCTGTAGTTGTCTTCTCTTGCTCTCCAGTCAGTGAGAGAAACAGGTACTGTGGGATGTTCAGGAGGGTTTATACAGGCTGGGTTGGCCTCTTGAAGCACACATCTCTGCTGAGCGTGGGAGACCTCTGGTACTCCCAGAGCTCTGCAGAGCTCTGACACCTCAGCTGGCTGTGCTTACAAAGGAGTAAAAATGTGGCATGAGGGAAGGAGAAAAAGCTGCTTTTACTTTATATTCTTCAGTAGTTGCCTGAACTGACTAAAACCTAAGGAAGGTGATAAAACCTGCTGTGTAGCTTCCTTGTCTGCTTTCATGCAGTCAGTAAATAAGAGCCATCTCAAGACTTTCCCTGTGAGATGTCCTTAAGAATAGAGATCACTGTTCTCTAACCTCACATTAGTTGGTATCAAACTCCAGAATTGTTTCACAGTAATGTTTGCAGAATAAGTACTTACTGACTAGGAATATCAGGAGTCCAAACAGAGCTTATAGGTGAAGAATCACCTGTGATATGCTAAAACCCACAGGCTCCTCAAGTGCATGTATTTCTGCCTATCTTGAGAGAAGAAAAAGCTTCAGTAGTTATGATATTTAATGAGTGACCTCTTGTGTTGGGACAGAGATCAAAAAGAACAAAATTCAAAGGGGATCGCAGCCAGAATTGGCCACAATATTATCTTCTTTTTCCACTGGAACATTAAAGAAAAAAATAAATAAATGTCAACCAGTTCTCAGATGACAGTTTTAGCAACTTATGAGAAGCTTTATTATTCTTCCCCAAGTCCTAAGTAGATTTTAAAGAGAGCAAGAAGACCACCATAGAAGCATCACTCACTGAACAGCCACACCATTTTATAGTTACTACTTCAGTTTTGTTCAGTTTGTGCTTCAGATAGCTGTAGGATACACATTACTGAAAAAGAACAGTTGGTCAAAGTAGAAACTATAGTGTAGGAGGCAGAAGAGGAGATTAGATAAGTAACATCTGCATAGCTATAAAAGCACACACTATGACTTTTTAAGGCTGAGCCAAAAAAAAATAAAAAGAGGACTCGAAACATGGATATCATAGGGCAAAAATGAACCCAACCCCACATCATTGTGTTGGCACAAAAAAACTATCACTGAGCAGCATGTGAAATAGGACTTAAATCATGACAGAATTCCAGAGGGCACCTTCAGCAGTACAGGGCTTGCTAAAAGCATGCTGGAGCAGGTTGGCTTAGCACTGAGGAAATCCCATCCTCTCACTCAGTCTGTGAGAAGCATTTCTGCAGAAAATGGTCTCCTCTTTCTTTCACTGAAATGGCTGATTATGCCTTACTGCTTAGCTGGACAGAGGGACTTTTTTTTGGTAGGCTAGCACCTTTGCATAGAAAAAGGACTGGACAGACAATCTAGCTGTCTTGAGGGTGTATATCACCATGAAAAATGGACAAGAGTGGCTGCATTTTTCACGGTCTTTAATATATTAATAGGAACCTAACGTTATTCTGATATTTTAGAAAGGAACTTAAGCCAACAAAGTTCATGGTCTATAGTCAAAAAGAGATGTCGATATTACTGCAGTGAGGTCTGCAGACTTGACAGCTAAGAGATCTGGGAGCAGAATTCATACTGCTGAGATAGGTACTGAAGATAAACCAGCTGACAGATGTTGCGGGACTGAGGACGGTGGCCAGACATCGAGCTTTCTGCCAGACTTGGACACTGACTGGCATCCTGGCAGCAGGTGATTTCATGAAAGTGGGATTCACAGTTTGAATTTCCACAGATACCTGTAAGGTCGTGACAGCCACCTAGGGGTTGTGCAGCCTGCTACTGAAAGCACTTACCGGAATGCAAGACCTCCATTATAGGCCTGTCTGAGTTAGAGAACTTGCAGGATTTAAATGCAAAGTGCTTATTCAGAGAGGAGTGCACTAACCACCAGGATAAGAATGGGCTGTTCTCTCTTCATCTGTTGAAGTAGGTCACTGGCAACCCAAATGCAAACCCATGTAAGCAATGAGAGTAGGCTCCTCTACTTCACTGAGATAGGCAGAACAAGTGAAGGAGACAAAAGTGAAATAAGATTTCCTAATGTTCAGGGAATGCCCATATATTTTGTGTTCTGAAAAATATATGTGTCCACCAATGCCTTTGAAAATATGCGTCACGAGATTGCTAAACAGTAGTTGTACATTATGCTGGTTAAACATGCAAGCCCTGTTTTTATTAGCCAAGTAATTTATAGCCAACTATTTATTATTCAACTTAGCTTTTCACCATAAAAATATTTATTAGTAATTAGGTATCTATTTTAACTGTAAGGATTATAGTCAGAAGATATTAAACAATACTGTTTGACACACAAAAAGTACTGTGGACTCATCTAACACAACTTGGGGAAAAACTAAGAAATTCTACAGCAGTATTGAGAATGAACTGGTTTGAGCTAAAAGAGAGCTAACTCTCTTTGGTGATTTTACTTTTCAGCCAAGTTTCTTCTAAGTAACTGCACTTTCTGAAGTTAACAGCATATTTTTTGCAGAAGTGTCTGCTTCTAGTAGTGATAATGCTTAATGCTTATAGGTACTACCAGTGACTCGTATGCAGAAAGGCTCTTGCTTATACTTGCTTCTATAGAAACCAAGGTCACTGCTAAATCTTGTGTACCACATTGGGGTGCCATAAAGCAAGAGGTTGCACCTGTGAGGATGAGCAGACAGGCCAGGTGACCCTAAACTGACCAGTGAGGTATTCCATCCCATATACGTCATATGGATCATAAGGGTCAAGTTCTTTCTGCAGTGGCTGCATCCAAAGCGGGCTCTGTCCTTTCTTCTACCTTTGATCCCAATCCATGTGTTCCTCAATCCATCTCCAAAATCCAGCTCCTGAATCCTTTTCCCATCTGCCACTGAGTCCAGTCTGGGGCTTCCCCAATGCCTGCTCCACAGCATCAGTGGTTATGTAATTACCGTTGGTGGGGGTGGGGGTGGTGTTAGAGGGTTGGGTACGATACTTGGTTTGTAGATATTTGTATATATTTAATTTAATTATTAATATTATTTTCACTAAAGCTGATTTAGTTTTTTTTTTCCAATCTGTATTTCTCTTTCTTATTCCCTTTCTCTTCCCCTTTGGAAAGGGAGAGTCAATAGAGAGCGTTTGTCATTTGTCTAGTGACCAGCCTAGCCCTAACCTTTGACAGAGAATTTTTGCAAGATTTATCCTTTAAGTGGTTTTTTTTTCCACATACGTAATTCAAATAAGTTTTCACTACTTAAAAGAAAGTAAACATGAAAATCCTAAAGAATTTAAAAGCCTTCAGTAATATCTCTGTATGTAACATTTTTGTGAGTTACCTAGGTAGTTGTTTATCCACATATAAGAGAGAAATTGTTTTTAGTTTGTGACACAGAACATTTATCACAGGTTTTAAAAATATTTTCCTGCAAGAAGGCAAGAAACAGTGTCTTTAATCTTATCAATCAAGATGCAAGTCAATGCATATTTAAAAGGCAGTTGAAGTGTGGATTAGACTGTGTCCAAAAGGAGCAGATCTGGTTTATACATGGAAATTGAAATGACCAGACCTCAAAGTATTAAGAAATATTTACTGAATCTCTGGGAAATTCACTTTCAAGATATTATTTTGGAAATAACAGGAAAAGACAATCTCTGCAGAAGAGTGATTTGCTTTTCATTTAGGATTAGAATCTTCTAGGTACTTCAGCATGTTGTAGAAAGAGCAAGTCTGAGATGAATCCACCATCCTTTCATAGCTTACATAAGACAGGGAGACATTGCACATTTTGCAGCTGAGAGCACAGTATTGCATCATGTCAGCCTCGTGATTTTTGGTGCCCTGAACAATGAAGGGAAAGGACATGGACCTATGATACAGTCCCATGCAAGTCTATCCTGTTTCTAAAGCTCTAGGATAGTGATTCAGACATATATAGGGCATGGCAGGGGGGGAAAAAAAAAAAAAAAAGTTTCTGACTCTGGTTGCACATAAGCTCTTCAGAAGAGCTGTTCAGCTGTTCTAGAGAACATAGGAACAGAAGCAATTACCTATAATGAGACTCCAGTGCTCCATCTATCCTGTTCCCAAGAGTGGGTGTTGAAGCTGCTGTTTGGGAAGAGAGCATGAGCATCCCCAGTCTCTGCAGGCCATTGCCCTTGCTGTCTTCCTTATTTAGATCAGGGATGTTAGAGAGTACATCCCTGCATATACCTTTCGAAATCTGACCATGCACCTATTGTCCATGAATTTGTCTAACAGTTTTTGAACATGCTTAAGTAATCAGTCTCCATAACCCATCTCAATAGAAATTCTCATTATTGTCTATGTAAAGAAGGACTCTCTTTTATCTATTTTAAACTTACTGCCAATCAATTTTATTTCTCTCTATTTACAATATTACTGGTGAATGCCAGTTCCACACTCACCTGAAGTCAGAAGATGACCTCCCGAGGTCTTCTGCATAGCTGATTTTCCAGCCTAAGTTATTCTACTGTTCATGGCTTTTGTAAATCCTGACCATATCACTCTCCAGTCTTCCCCTTAGAAAACTGAAGTTTCAACATTTCTTGTTTCTACTCATAAGACAACTGCTTAATAATTTTATATACACATCTCTGTAGTTTCTTTAACTCCACTCTATCTTCCTTGAGATGTGGAAACAAGAACTACACACCATAATCAACATATGGGCATCTCAAAGTTTTATACAGTATCTGTTTTCATCTCAATATCCTTCCTTATGTTGCTTACTGTTCTGTTGTCTTACTTCAGCTGTTGCTGCACACGGATCAAATGATTTCTGAGACCTGTCATTGGTGTCATTGGTGTCATTGACTCTAAGATCTCTTTTCCCCAGTTGCAAATGTTACCGTCCCTAAAGCTATATGACATGGCTTTTTGTGGTTTATGCCTGTATGACACAGTCCAGTTTTTACATCTTGGCTATGATGACCATCCTTGATAAACTTTGGATTTCCTGCTTGACATTTGTCATACAGCATGGAGACAGGAATACGGTGTAACCATGGTTATTTAGTCTGTTTTTTTCAGAAACAAAAAGGTGAAGAGAGTGGATGAAGACAACATGAGCTCCAGGCTTCAAAATGATTGAGGAATATGAAGCGACAGCTTTGCTGTGTTCCAGTAATTGTAATGCTGTTGAATTGTAACAAACATCTATTTATCTGATCAAATGTTATGCAGTCTCTGTGATGTGTTTATTATTATGATGACTTTGCTTCTCCATATACAGAGTTGCTCTGTTTTTTGATCTAAGAACATATCTAAGATGCAATATCTTTGCTGTCCATGCAGACATGTACAAGTATGTTTGCTAATTGGTCCATGAATCTAATGTAATTAAAAATACCTTCTTAGAAAAATTAGTCATGTACAGGACTCCTTTTTTTTTCTTGAATGATCTTGATAATTGGTGAACAGGGTTCTTCAAACATTCTGAGTTTAAATAATTGGTTTCAATTAATATACTGCTGTATACTATTGTTGTTACTGGTGAATAATAGATGAAACCAAGTCAGCAATGCACATTTTTCAAGGTATGATCTCTTACATCATTCTGATAGCAGAAATGGCACAAATGTTTGTTATTCTTTCTCCTCATCTCATCTCATCTCATCAACCTGATCTCCTCAGAGATGTCCCTGTTCACTGCAGGGCGTTAGACTAGATGACATTTAAAGGTCCCTTCTAACCAAGCCATTCTATAATTCTATTTTCATTCTGCATCTCTCTTCTGAAATGAATCCTCAATGGAAGTTACTTCTTGAGTTAAGAATATATATCATTATTAGTAAATTTACCTTTTTTTGGTGAATTTTCATCAGCTATTTACCAACAGGTTTTCCTTTCCCGTAGGGAAAAAGTAGCTCTAGTCTACTTTCATCCTTCAGAGAACTAAAAGAACAATAAAACATTGATAAGTTTGGAAGAGCAATCTGATATCATTAAGCAAGTGGGTGGTAAGACATTCACAGCTTCTCCATGGAGAGATGTGCCTGTGAAGGACTGGACCTCACATGCTTTTGCCTGCAGAGTGAGAAGGATGCCACTTGCTGAGAGCTGATGCAGGTTACAGGAACAGATGGCTTTTCTAACCATGAGTCTCACCTGCTGCCAGATACTGCTTGCTGCTCAGAGTGGTCCTAGTACAATATGTGCCTTCATCTTCTAAAAATAGTACCCTTCAAGGGACATGGTGAACACACATCCTATACCATGTCACCAAGTTGTAGAAATAATTTCTTACAACTATCTGCAGAGAAATTACAGATGGAGAAAATAGCTCTATATTATTTTTTTAGGAGTTACTTTTATCCACAGTTCTGCTAATTTAACTGTTTTTCTTTTCATGGCACAATTCTGATACCTTGGCTCTGCAATTTTTTCTTGCTGAATTCAGTGGAACTGCTTTGAGAACCTCAGACAGATTCACAGGACCTTGGATGAAGCCAGTAATAAAACAATGCTCAGGATGAGGATGTATTACATGAAAGTTTACCAGTACAGGTGAATGAGAAGATCAATAGCAAATTTTTCTAAGAACGAGTCTAATAATTTATTACATTTAAAGTAGTATCACCACTGAAGTTTTTCAGCAGTTTGTAACTGAGATTTGAAGGCATGGCTAAGATGCATAAAAGATTGTTCTAACTGGCTGTGCACCTTCTCCAGACTTTTTTGTTAAATTACTCACATTGTATGTCAATAACTGGTTACTCTCTGAGAATTAAGATGCATTAGTAGATGCTGGAAGACACAACTCCTTTTAGAAAAATATACAGTTTAGAAAAAATGTATTATGTTGAACTGTGACTTCATCCAGTTGCATTTCTCCTTTCTACCTGTGTATTAATCAAGGATTAATTCTTATCACAAA
>JAAGNO010031155.1:52866-72506 GCA_033439905.1 Ceryle rudis
TGCCAGTTCACTCAGAACTCTTGGCTGCATCTCATCAGGTCCCATAGACTTATGTATGTTCAGGTTCCTCAGGAGGTTACAAACCTGATTTTCACATACAATGGGAGTGACTTCATCACCTTGATTCCTGCCTTGTAGTTTTTTGACTTGGGGGGTGTTGGGAGAGAGGTTGCCAGTAAAGCCTGAGGAAAAAAAGTTGTTGAGATTCTCTGCCTTCTCTTCATCTGTTGTCACTAGCTCCCTGCTCTTCTTCTTCAGGGGGTGTATGTTTTCTTTCACCTTCAAAAATCAAAGTTGAATATTTACATGGATGGCTAGTTTACCAATACAGGGAGCTGTGATCTGAACCATAACATTCAAGACAGGATATAATTAAATATATATATTTGTATATAAGTAAGGATATAATTAAATACCCCCTGAAGACAATTTTTATGGAGAATTTGGAAACAATTGACATTTCTAAAACTGAATTTTGTATTCCTGGCTAATATGCACAGATGTCATTACTATGATTTTTATTTCTCATAACAACTCTCTATCTGCTGTACTGAAAAGCAAAAAGGGAAGAAATTATCATTCTTAATGTGAAATGTCATAAGAAAATTGTATTTATCATATATCATCAACATTATATAGTATAAAACATAGCCACAGTTAGGAACAACTATGGAAAAAGGTTTAGCTAACTGGACCTTCATGATTAAATATATTACAGAAAGATCAACTAAAATGGAAAGCATTTATGACATTTTATGGGCATAACAATGTATTTACAATGCTGTGGCAAAGCTAAACAGAATAGTGGCATATATCATTCATGAAGACACATCAATCTGATATTATCAAATGTAATTCTCTTTGTGCTACTATTTGCTGTTTAAAATGGAAGAAGGAAAGATTGTTCTTTAATTAATCAACCTGTCACCTTTCATATGAAGATTTGTGTCACTTTTTCTTGCTTCATTTTCTTTTTCCAATCAATATCAGTGACAGGTGAAGACAAAGGTTATGGCCTCTCACACTCAAATTCAAGCATGTCTATACAGAAAAGAGTGAAAAGGAGTTAAGGTTAACCAGGGTTAAGCTGCTACACTGGGCCGATTGCTCTAGAGGAGAGTTTCCATGTGGGCTGTGGGATACTTTTTAAAAACTTTTTGTGGATCTAGGATTAAGTGTGACAATACTCAGAGGTACCAGCCACTTTCCTGTATCAGATTGGAAATTCAAGTATGCATATTAAATGCCTAAAATCCACATGTGGAAAACAGATTTGTTTAGGTGCCCTGTGTAGGGATACACAGCTGTAGAGCAGGAAGATATTTAAGCCTGCAAACAGTAAAAGTGAGAAGTGTTTCTGAAGATGCTCGCTCTCCTGCACTTCACAGGGGCTAAAACACTAGCCCAAGAAATATAGAAACTGGGGTTTAGGTCGTAGCTTCAGAGGACTCAAACTCACATACTTTTGTTTAGAAAATCTAAGCCAGTGCCCTATATTGAGCCATAAGCAGAGCTATAGGGCTATAGGCTGAGTTGAAATATGAATGTTCTCCACCTGTTCTGTTGAATCTGGGCCTGTACTCTGAAGGGCAGGGAGGATATGCAGAGTGCAAAGTCAAAAGTTATCTGACTTCATAGTCAGTTAGAAGAAATAGCAGAGAGGTTTAGCTATGGGAATATAAAGGGATTTGCTAATGTAATCTAGAAGGAAGTTGAAGTGCTTGGGGACAAATGATCAAAGAGAACTAAGACTGTGTGAACCCAAAACTCAGAAGAAATTAAGGATGTTTTGAACATCTAATTCACAAGTAAGATCAAAAGTACCAAAATACTGGAAAACAATTTCCTTAGTATAAAAATACATTGTCCTGGTTTGAGTGACAACAGAACTAATTCTGTCCAGTGATTTTACTTTTCAGCTCAGTTCTTCTAACTCACTGCACTGTCTGAAGCTAGCAGCCTGTTTTCACAGACAGTGTCTGCTGCTGGCAGGGATAACAGCCCATGTTTAGAGTTACTACCAAGGATTGGTGTGCAGACCAAGGCCACTGCTGGATCTTGTGTACCACATTGCGGGGTGCAGACAGTAAAAGGCCATGGGGAGAAGAGGACAGGACAGGTGACCCTAAACTGGCCGATGAGGGATTCCATCCCATATGCATCATATTCAGTATAAAGCTGAGGGATCACATGGGTCTAGTTCTCTTCTTCAGTAGCCGTAATCTGAGGAGGACTCTGTCCGTTCTGCCTTCGATCTTGATCTGTGTGTTCCTGAATCCAGTTCCAGAATCCAGCTTCTGAAGACAGCTCCTGTCTGCTGCTGGGCCCAGTCTGGGCCTTCCGCAGTGCCTGCTCCACAGCATCAGTCGTGATGGTGACACGATTGCCATTAGGGGAGGCTGGATTCAATACTGGGTTGTATGTATTAGTATATATTCCAGTTTATTATTATTATTATTTTAATTTTCATTAAATCTGTTCTAGTTTCCTTTTCTAATCAATGTCTCTTTCCCTTATTCCCCTTCTCTTTGGAGAGTAAGAGGGGTTAAAAGAGACTGTATGTTAACAGGTCTAGCAGGCTGCCCTGCTGACCCTAAATCTTCACATATACTTCACATATTCAATAAGGGCAAAATGTTTTAGTAAAGTGGCAAAACTTGTCTTCGAAAGAGGTGTCCTAGAAGAATAAGATATTCACCACAGATGCAATGGGTCAATCTTGCAGAAGAATTATATAACATTTGCTGAGCTTTGTATCAGGGATTGTAGGTAGAGAAAAATGGGGTGTAATTTACATTGCAAGAACTTTATTCACAGATGTTATTTAGCTCTAGGCAGACCAGCAGCTGCTTCAGCTCTTCCCTGCTTTCACCTTACATAGTAATTTGGGGATCTTAGAGCCCTTTTAAGATTGAGCTAAGAAAAATTAAGCAAAAAAAAAGCAAAAATTGTGAAGAAAAAACCACCTAAGTTTAATTGAACTGAACGCTATACACAATAATACAAATTGTCAGAAGTATTAAATTGTATTGTACTGGTGCTGTCCCCCTTTCCAGTTCATAAGTATTGTTTTTAGTGTTTTTCGATAGTTAATTAATCATAAATACATACTTGGCATTTTTGCACATATTGCAGGTTCTCTGAGCTTTCCCATTGCCAGTAGTACCAAGGAGATAGGAAAGGGTGCCAGCTGTTTCATGGTCATAACCAAATCACTTCCACTTTTTACCCACAAATAGTGTCAATAAATAACCATTTGGGATTGAGATGGACAAATGCTGGTGTAGTGGCTCTTATCACTATATAATAGATATCACTTAGAGCAATTTACTGACTCACTTCTTAAATAGATATGTGTTGAGGATAGAAACGCCCAAATTTTAAATGCAAGTTGTTCATTAATAATAAATAATGATAAACCTCATACCTCTTTCTAGCATAATATTTTTCATCTTTAGATCTCAAAGTGCTTTGAACAGGATGGTAATACTTTAGTCTGTCTTCATCTCATGGTCATAGCCTGGATGTGAAAAACTTGAGTTACAAGGAGGTAAATGCCAGCAGGACAGTGGAAGAGCCAGGGCTTGTTTAAGGGAGTTATTGTCACACAGGTGAGGAGTTTCCTGCCTCCCACAGAAGCTGATAACTCTGAATTAGTGAAAGTTTTCTTTCCTATATCCAGGTAGAATGTCCCCTGAAGCGCCTTGTGCATATTACCTCTTGTCTTGTCACCACACAACCATGTGAAAAGCCTACATGCCTCTTCTTTTGTTTTGGCAGCCATTAGATCACCCTGAGCCCTGTCTTTCTTCTTCAGGCTGGACAACCCTACTCCTTCAACCACATTACAAATGTCAGGTTCTCCAACCCCCTGACTATTTTGGAAGTCTTCCTCTGGACCCTCTCCATTTTTTTCTGTCTCTTCAGAGCCCAGGGGACCAAAGGTGTGGCCTGGCAAGTGCTAAATAAAGAGTGAGAGTCATGCAATCTTGGTGATGCAGCCCAGGTCACATTTTGCCTTTACCACTGCTACAAGGGTATGCAGCAGATTCATTTTGAGTTAACTGTCACCCAGGACCATGAGCACATTTTGGGTTTGGTTGTTCCTGCGCTGTACTCTAATGTATACTGCAGATGGTTCCAGTCCAGCTGTCTGTATCTATTGCTAGTGCACTGCCACAAAGCTACGCTAGACCTAGCTTCAAATTAGCTTGCTCAGATACCATTCAGTGGAGGCTGTCTGTCAGGCAGGGACTGAGCTACACTACTGCCAGTATCTGAGCCCTCTCCAGCACCGTGAAAATGTTTTGCAGTCCCAGAAGCAAATGTGGTTGTTGCTGTGTTCCCATGCCTTGGCAGACAGCACTGAAATCCACAGGAGAGGCTGTCTTAAAACATATGAGTATCAATTTGAACTCCACTTGATGTTCTCCTGAGGCCACTGGCTTAGTGCCACCTGCAGCAACACTGTTTCCCTTGTGCAAAAATTCAAATATATTTTAGCAAGTAACAGTGCAAAGGAAGAAATCATACTATTTGTAAAGCATGCAATAGTAGATTACCTGCATAGATGAGGAATGAGGAAAAGAGGAAGACCCTCCCAGACAAACTGATTCTGGAGAGATCAAACCTCTCCTAGACATAGCTTCCAAAGTGTTGGGATATGTGTTGGGACTCTGCTGGACCCACAGATCTGTGCACAGGAGTAAGGAGATCTGAGCACTGGAAAAGCAAAACTTCTATGGTAGCTTCTCCTTAATTCAAATATGGTAGCTTGTCCTTGATTTCTAAATAAAGTTTATTTCTCTGGTGTGTTAAATTAGTCCCATTTGCAATGAGAAGATTAAGAGTTCCCTGCTGGTTCACTGTGAAAGGCAGAGGATTTGCTGCCAAGAGAAGAAAAGAAAATAAAAGGATACCTGATTAATCCTTAATTCCAAAACTCAACAATTTTTTTTTCTGAAACAAAAGGAAATACTTCCTGTTTTTACACAGCCTGTGGGTATCATAGAATCATCATAGAATCACAGAATGGCTTAGGCTGGAAGGGACCTTAGAGATCATCTAATCCAACCTCACTGCCATGGGCCGGGATGCCTCTGAACTAGACTAGGTTGCTCAAGGCCTCATCCAACCTGGCCTTGAACACCTCCAGGGAGGGTGCATCTATAACCCCTCTGGGCAATCTATTCCAGAGTCTCAATGCCCTTGTACCGAACAACTTTTTCCTAGGATCCAATTTAAACCTATTTTTCCTCAGTTTAAAACCATTTCCCCTTGTCCTGTTGTTGGACAATATTGTGAAAAGTCCCTCTCCAGTCTTCCTGTAGGATCCCTTCAGGTATTGGAAGGCAGTTATAAGGTCCCCCTGGAGTCTTCTTTTCTCCAGGCTGAACAATCCCATCTCCCTCAGCCTGTCCTCATAGCAGAGGTGCTCCAGCCCCCAGATCATCTTTGTGACCCTCCTATGGGCCCGTTCCAACAGATCTATGTCCCTCTTATGGTGGGGACACCAGAACTGGACGCAGTATTCAAGGTGGGGTCTTACAAGAGCAAAGTAAAGGGGGAGAATCACCTCTCTTGATCTGATGGCCACACTCCTCTTGATGCATCCTAGGATACAGTTGGCCTTCTGAGACACATCAATGCACTACCAGCTCATGTTGAGCTACTTGTCAATCAACAGTCCCAAGTCCTTCATTCCATCGCTGCTCTCAACCTACTCTGTACCCAGTCTGTAATTGTGCCTGGGATTGTCCCAGCCCAGATGCAGGACCTTACGCTTTGACTTGTTGAACCTCATGCAGTTTGCATTGGCCCATTTCTCAAGCCTGTCAAGGTCCCTCTGGATGGCATCCCTTCCTTCGAGTCCACTGCAACACACAACTTAATGACATTGGCAGACTTGCTGAGGATGCACTCAATGCCATTGTCCATGTTGCTGACAAAGATGTTGAACAGCACAGGACCCAGAAGAGATTCCCGAGGAACTCCACTTGTCACTGGTCTCCACCTGGACATCAGCTCTGTTCCATACAGAATGAAATAGGTCAATCAAAGTCTTCTCATATATCTTGTGCTGTTATCCTCTTGCTAGACTATTAGTCACAGGTGTCTTTTTTCCTACCTTTCTTTTCAGATCTGTTGTTCACACATTTCTGTTGTACTTCACACTGGCATACAGCTTGGCAGCCACTCAGCTGTTGCTAGAGTTGTGTTGTTGTGCGGTTTTGGCTACCCTACTCTACCTCCCAAGATGCCTTTTTAATTGACTCTAATTTTATTATTGAAAATTAATCTGAACATAATAGGCACAACCTTTAGAACCATTTGCTCACATTTGCCAGAGCTCTTGCATGACCCAAAGTAGGGCATCGTAATTATGTATATTTGGCATGGATCCATTTTCTGTTTTTGTAAATTACTTTTTGTTCTGATTCTAATTTTCATCTATATAATATAAAAGAATGCTTGTATGTATAAATAACCAGTTATATATGTGTATATATATGTATGTATATAATTAATACAAATTTCTATTTTTTAACAAAGTAAATAGTCTGTATTTTCCCCCAGTTAAAGAAAAAGTTGTCACTTCTTTTGGGGCTGTATTATAGTATTATGATTAAGGGTCCTGAATTCAAGAAACTTGGATTCAGTTCCTAATGATATCATAAGGATTCTGCACAGTCTTCTCATATTGTGCCCTGACTCAGTTTTTCCAGCTGTAAAATGAAGCTTGCATTTTTTTAATGAGGGGTATTTTTTTATTTTTTTGATTGTCTAGGGAATTCATTTTCTAGGGTTTTAGGGTGGAATGTTGTTGTACATGTAAAGTGTGTATCACAATGGGTTATGTCTTTACTTGAATCTGACAAAATGTACAGACACAGAAATGAGGAACAAGTGAGCAGAATAGGTTTTACAGCTGTGTCCATTGGAAACGTATTTATTATATTTGGCTTTTTTAAATTAGAAAACCCTACTGATTCACCTTCTACAGTTTCTTGTTGGAAGATTAAAAAAAAAAAGTGTGCATTTTACATAAACACTGTATTATTTATAAAGAAATAGAAACAGTAGTTTGAGACTGATGAAACAAAATTTCTTTCTTTTGATTTTTAATCATTAATTGACAGATAATGTAATGCATTATTTATCCCCAATCTTTGCTGATGCCACCTGGATAAACTACAAAAGTAAATTAACAACCTTCTTCAAAGGGACATTGGGAAACCTATGATCTTTGAACTTTAAAATCTAAGGTTTTTGGAATCTTTGCTGTAAATAAGATGTAGGGCCGAAAGACACAAAAATTCCTTTGTTTAGCCAGACCAAACTGCTACTTTAAACACCTGTGCAGACCATATAATTCTACTGTAGTCTTTAAAATCCATTTACAGTGCCTTCCTGTTCGTGGCAGTTTAAAAAACCCACAAACCCATATATGAAGCTTAACCATAAACCTCAGCAGCTTCTCAGACCAGGCCGCCTGCTCTCATTCTACTTATGGAGCTCTATATAATATGTATCTACAGACCCCAGCTGGCTGGTGAACAACCAACCAAACAGGTGGATGACTTCAGCAAGGCTTTTGACACTGTCTCCTAGCATATCCTCACAGTGAAGGTTAGGAAGTGTGAGTTAGACTAATGGACAGTGAGGTGGATTGAGAACTGGCTGAGGGACAGAGCTCAGAGGGTTGTGATCAGCATTGCAGAGTCTAGTTGGAGGCTCTTACCAAGTGATGTTCCCCAGGGGTCAATACTGCATCCAATACTGTTCAACAATGACCTGAATGAAGGGACAGTGTACCCTCAGCAAGTTTGCTGGTGATACAAAACTGGGAGGAGTGGCTGACACACCGGAGGGCTATGCTTCCACTCAGTGAGACCTGGACAGGCTGCAGAGTTGGGCAGAGAGTAACCAAATGAAGTCTAACAAGGGCAAGTGCGGGGTCCTGTACTTGGGGAGGAATAATCTCTTGCATCAGTACAGGTTAGAGGTTGACCTGCTGGAAAGCAGCTCTGCAGAGAAGGACCTGGGAGTTCTGATGAAGAAGTTAACTGTGAACTAGCAGTGTGCTCTTGTAGCCAAGAAAGTAAATTATATTCTTGGAAGCATTAAGAAGACTGTGACCAGCAGGTCAAGGAAGGATCTTGTCCCACTCTATTCTGCCCTAGGGAGGCTACATCTGGAGTATTTTGTCCAGTTCTGGGATCCCCAGTTCAAGGGAGACAGGGAATAGGCTGCCCAGATTGGTTGTGGAGTCTCCTTCTCTGGGGATTTTAAAAATCCATCTGCACAAATTCCTGTGTAACGTGCTCTAAGTAAATCTGCTTTATCAGGGGAGTGGGACTAGATGATCCCAAGAGGTCCCTTCCAACCCTTAGGATTCTGTGATTCTGTGATTCCATGAAAAAAGATTCTGAAGATTTTCTGGGTATGTTTCATACTGGAAGTACAACGGTTGAAGGGCTGAGGCCTTGCGTTTGGGAAGCTGTTTTTTACAACCCAGTGCTTGGACTTGAATTTTATTTCACAAGCTTCTGCTACTGAACTGGCTTAAGAGTGCCTTTCTTCCTATTTTTCATAAGAAAATGAAATTCATTCATTTCTCCTAACCCAGGAGAGGACCCAGGAGAGGATCTTGAAGCACTCCAGCACAGCATTCCTGTCTGACAGAAATTAAGTCCTATCACATACACTAGAAACTGGCTCAGCTCTCTTTGCATCAGATCTTCAGCACAGCTTTAAAAGTGCCTTCATTTTTTATTTCTCACACTCTTCAAGGGAGACCGTGAATGAAACCCTCTAGACTCTCTACTGCAGCATCTAATGAAATCCTTCAACATTAATTATAATACAGAGGACTGCAGAGGTCACCTCCAAATATAGATTCCAACTCGCTCACCTTCCTGACTTTCATACAAGCAGTGAGTGTGATCCCCATCCGTGTCTGACTTGAAAGCTCAAGGCTTTAAAGTGGTCCCTTTCTCTAAGCTGTACTTACTGTTCTGCCACCAGCGGAGACAAACGTCAAACCCTTGCACTTTGGTTGTCTTCATCTCCTGACCTCAGAAGTTTCTGATGAAGTCTAAAAATATTTCCTAAATTGTCACATTGATCCCCCCTTCTCAATTCTTACTCTAGTGAAAAGTTCTCAAAGAACTTGCAACTCCAACACATCTGAGACTGTATCTGTGAGCATCAGACTGTTGCCCAGCTATATTACCTGAACCCTGATTCACACCATCATCTGGATGGCAGCCATATCATAGATAGGGCTGGGATTAAAGTAAAATCCCAGTAAAGTACATCCACACTTTAACTGCTGTCTTCAGAAAGCTCTGCCAAACAGCTGCGCCTCATTATACTGAAGAATTGCCAATTCATAAGTTTCTTCCTTTTTCTCTTCCTGCAAAAGTAAGGCTGAATCATTAATTCTGGGATGTCCATTCATTAGGAAAAAAACCTTTTCCTAACAGTCATTTTAAAAAGTCTCTTTAAGCACATATAACTAAGGTACAATAACATATATATATACATACAAGACATTGTCAAACACTTCATGATACCCTTGTAATATGTTCTTTTGATTCTTTATTGTCATCTAAGATATATTTTATTTATATCTGTATAAATCTCAGCCTAGACCATGGGTTAGAAAACACCTGCTTTTCTGAAGTAGTTTTATCTCTGTCCATCTGGCCAACTTGACACTTAACAAGTTTAAAGGCAACTGGGATTGGAAGAGAAATTAAGAGTAAATCCTTATGACTGATTCCCTTTGGTGTCAAAATAGACATCAATGCAACAACTTTCAAGTGCTAAAATAAAAACACAAACATGGGACACATTAAGCCAGGCATATAATGAATGATGGGTGGGTTGTGAGTCCTGATTTATTCATTAATGACATATAGATAACATATTGTACCTTCTCCCACTTGCAGGATTTGTTGAAAAGTGTTTTATCAGTGTGCAATTAATTTAAGGAGGAAGATGACCTCATGAGAAATTAATGAGGTTGCAATATTTTACGTTAGTTCAAATGTATTAAAGTCACCAAACTTATGGATACTAAAAAAAACCTAGGACTGGTAGCACAGCCTATCTTCTAGACTTTGATCTCACAGTGCATTGCTGGAAAAGTTAAATGATTCCTCACAAACATAACAAAATGGTAGTGTTACAGAATCCACAGAAGTTCACAGATGTCTATGGCCAATATGAGTGTTTAATATGCGCAACATGGCACCCCAAGCAGACATTGCCCTACTTAACTTCCCATTCAGAGTTGAAAGAACTGACTTGTAAGTCAGGAGACTGAAAATGTGAGGTCAAAGATGAAGGGATGGAGAGGTAAGGAAGAGGGTATGAAAAGACCTAGTAAATTTAAGCTTTTTAAGTTATTTTTGAAGTTTAAAAGCAAAAAAAAATATAATCTAGAAACATTTCTTTAATATCTAGAAAGTGATCTTTTTTTAAATAGTATGTCTTGAGATTTTATTTGTGAGATCAGCTTGGAGCTAATTTTATTCCAAACATGTGGAGATATCAGCATCAGCTTAATTCCAGTAGTAGGTCTCCCATAATGACTTTAGAAGAAAGAGAAATTCTTTTGGCTTCCAGGTGGGTGTTTTGCTGTGCAGGTAATAAAGTCCTGTCTGCTCTGTAGCTTTGCCTGTCAAAAGTCATAAAGACTTCATATTTTAAGCCACTTAATCTAATCACTCCTTCTATCACATTCATGATATTAATATGTTATGTTATTCTCTTTAGCTTTCTACGTTTAGGATAAAATCTCTTCCCTCCTCTTCCAAATTTGTAACTTGCCTTTCAAATAGGTACATATGCTGTGTTTTATAGGAAAACAAGAATGTGGCTCTATTCTGTCTTTGAAAGTTGAATTTTCATGCCCCTTGTAATGAGAGTATGATTAAGAAAAAGCTGAAAAATGTGAGAAGAACATATGGGCATGATAAAACGTATTAAGCACCTGGTGGAATGTACCAGAGACAGTTTTAAAAGTTGAATTCCTATCCCCAGGTAAAATTGGTATTTAAAAAAGCCAGCAACACAACACATTGAACAAATGCCTGATTTTCAGACATTTTTAATGTCATTGAAATTCTGGAAACTTCTGATTTTGAAAATAAAGTGTTTCATTACTGTATGAATAATGATTTATCTTATTCTGAAAGTGTTTATTTCCACACAGGGAGTTAAAATGTTAGACCTGGGTTACTTTTTCAGATATTCAAACCCACACTAGAAGTCTGCTTCAAGCCCACATTATCTAAAAATGGTGTTGACAAATATCTGCCCAAGAAAATTAACTTTGACTAGATGATTACCTTCTAAAAAGATGACTAGAAGAATTGAGGCCTCTTGAAAGTGTTCTGATGCTATGAGAAGAAACAGAGATGTCTAATTACGTCCATGGAAGACATCAGAAAAGTTACTATAGGTCTAAAAAATCTTTTGGTTTTGTTAAATGTACTTTTCAGTCTAAAATTCTTCTACTGATTTTTAACTAATGTTAGACTCTTTTAACATTGATAACCACTGTAAACAAGTTAACATAAAGGGAGGCTTTTAGCTAGTAATGTGTAGAAGCAGCTTTTTATTCTTATATTTTGATTATGCAATCAGATATTTAGGGAAGTTTCTCTCCAGCCATCCATTTCTTTAAGACTTAAACTTTTAAGAATAATGAACATAGAAAATTGTGCTTTTCATAGCATGTAGCAGTCAACATGGTTTTACCAAGGGAAAGTAATGTTTGACCAACCTGATAGCTTTTTATGAGGACATAACCAGGTGGGTAGATGATGGTAGAGCAGTGGATGTGGTTTATCTTGATTTCAGTAAAGCATTTGACACAGTCTCTCACAGCATCATCTCAGCTAAACTGAGCAAGTGTGGTCTGGATGATCAGGTAGTGAGGTGGATTGTGAACTGGTTGAAGGAAAGAAGTCAGAGTTGTGGTCAATGGGACAGGATCTAGTTAGGGTCCTCCATCTGGTGGAGTCCCTCAAGGGTCAGTACTGGGACCAGTACTATTCAATAGACCATAGATAAGGGAACAGTGTGCAGTGTTAGCAAGTCTGCTTATGACACAAAACTGGGAAGAGTGGATGACAGACCAAAAGGCTGTGCTGCCATTCAGTGAGACCTTGACAGGCTGGAGAGTTGGGCTGGGAGAAATTTAATGAAATATAACAAGGTCAAATGTAAAGTCTTGCATTTGGGCAAGAACAACTCCAGGTACCAGTATAGGTTGGGAACTGACCTGTTGAAAAGCAGTATAGGGGAAAGGGACCTGAGCGTCCTGGTGGACAGCAGGATGATCATGAGCCAGCAATGTGCCCTTGTGGCCAGGAAGGCCAATGGCATCCTGGGGTGTATTAGAAGGGGTGTGGATAGTAGGTCAAGATTGGTTCTCCTGCCCCTCTATTTTGCCCTGGTGAGGCCGCATCTGGAATATCGTGTCCAGTTCTGGGCCCCTCAGTTCAAGAAGGACAGGGAACTGCTTGAAAGAGTCCAGTACAGACCCACAAAGATGATTAAGGGAGTGGAACATCTCCCTGATGATGAAGGGCTGAGGGAGCCGGGTCTCTTTAGCTTGGAGAAGAGGAGACTGAGGGGGGACCTCATTAATGTTTATAAATATGTAAAAGGTGAGTGTCAGGAGGATGGATCCATCTCAGTGACATCCAATGATAGGATGAGGGGCAATGGGTACAAGCTGGAACATAGGAGGTTCCATGTAAATGTAAGGAGAATCTTTTTCATGGTGAGGGTGACGGAACACTGGAACAGGCTGCCCAGGGAGGTTGTGGAGTCTCCTTCTCTGGAGACATTCAAAACCCACCTGGACATGTTCCTGTGTGACCTGATCTAGGTGATCCTGTTCTGACAGGGGGTTGGACTAGATGATCTTTCAAGGTCCCTTCCAATCCCTAACATTCTGTGATTCTGTGATATCTGGGCATTTTCTCTACAACAAAATACAAGAAAAAAAATCAATGCAAGCATTTTGAAACATTCTCAATGAGTGACTTTAAAGTGAAATTTAATAATTTGCAAACAGTGAAATCAAAGTATCTGTAAGTTCTATTCTAGTCCATGAAAAGAACTTCCATTTTTTTGTCACTTTAAAATTCATTTCTTATTTTGGGAATGTCCTACTCCCTTTTTCTGGGAAATACTTTTTTTTATAGGAAGTGCTATGAAGTGGAGTATAACAAAATGTGTGAGAGAGAACAATTCTCGTTACTTTCAGTAATTCTATTCATAGTGTTTTTTTCACTGGCAGCTAAGAGTACTCTAGACTTTGGGAACTATCATGGACCTCAAGAGATCATCTAGTCCAGCCTTCAGGCTGGAGGAGTGCTGAGGATATTGTCACTGGATGTTTATCAAAAATCAACAATTGATAGTATTCTATAACCTGACTCATTAATCTATTCCACAGCTTAATTATGTTTAAGTAGAAAAAAAATTTTTTTCCTATTTGGACTGATGAGCTGCCTGTATACATAATAAAATACAGTGCAGACCTATTTATATAATAAAGCATTGACCTGGTAATTTTTTGTTTAGGAAGCTGATTGGTGAACGACTTACAAGTGAGAAACATAATAAAGAGAAAAATTTAATGTTTTTATACAATTGTTTTAGCAGCTAATTAATACAAGCTCAATTTACAGATCTATTAGAACTGAGATGAAATTAAAATGAACAAAAAACACTGCCTATATTGGAAATCTTTTCTCTGCAACTTCATCTTCATTGAAATGTCCAGGAAAACTTTTATTAAAAATCAGTTTTGGAAAAAAATCAATCAGCTCTAACCATCTGTTGTCTTACTAGAAGTAAGTGCAGTTTTCTGTATTTAAACATGATTATTCATGGTTATGTAACTGTTTCTAACATCAGCAATTCTGTATCATTTTTTACTTCTGCAAAAATGGATAAAGATCTAGGCCAAGCACTCTGCATCCTCTCTGTTTTCTCTGCCCAAGGAGGCAGGTGACATGAGCAGTTTGCCCTCTTAAAAACGGGGATGAATTTTACCAGTTTGCTAGAGGTTGTTGTCCCAGTGTGATTGTACACTTCAGTGCCAAGCCCTTATTCTCACATTGGTGAGACAGCACTCAAAACAATTATATCTGGATTTTAAAAAATAATACTTAAGAGTAGTATTTGTGCTTGCTTATTTCTGAGTTCAAATCATTCCTTTGCTCTGCTTGTACAAGTCTTTTTGATTAACCCTCAGTGTTCTGGTATTTAAAGCCAATTTTGGAAATGAATACTCACTCAGGTGTCTCAAGATCTCTTGATAGGGATCCAGGAGTCAGTGCTGTGAGAAACCTAACACGCATAGTGAGAGAGCCTTGTGAACGGTAACACTACGTGCAATGTGTTTTCCAGAGTTTTCCAATCTGGTTTGTGGGTATAGTATTCTGGCCTAACGCTTCTCAACTTGTTTCCTGATAGCCTACATTTTCCTTTCATGCTCATAATAGTCCCATATATCACCCTAAGTAATCATCCTGGATGGCAACAATTTACATGTTACACGTCTCCCTTTTAACTTCAGACTCCATTCAGCTTTGTGCCTGGAGTGACTAAGATATCAAAGGCAGCCACAGGTTTCACATTTTTAATGAAAAAGGAATTAGCAATAAAAAACCTGAAGGCAGGTTTGGTTATCTTTACCACCACTGATGCTTTTTGGCTTTACTGCTTTGTTCACTTACTCTGAACCCACTCAATTCCAGGGGTATCTTAGCAAAATGAGAGTTTATAGCATCCAGACCTATAAAATAATTAAAAATGTGCTGTATGGGTAATTTGTGTGGACGCACGACACAGGCTTTACAGAGGAAGACCAGTCCTTCTCTTCCTGAGTGATGGAACTGTTACTCTGTTGGTCAGAAATGGGATCATGATAGTGCCAGAAGAAAAAAAAAATAAAAATTACCACTGTCCATTTGAGCATCTTGAATATTTTTTTTTATTATTATTATTTTTAAATCTGGCAACACCAGACTTCAGGGAGCATTTGGCTCTATCTGGCATCTCTCTTTCAGAGGAATTTTTGCTTAATGCTTGGGGTGTTCTTTTGCTTGATGCTTGGGTTTTTGTTTTGTTTTGTTTTGGTTTTTTTGTTTGTTTGTTTGTTTTTGTTTGTTTGTTTGTGTGTTTTATTTTTTTCTTGAGATTTCTTTAAAATTACTTTTATTGCTCATGAAAGAAACACGTTTTTGAGAAGAAAGGTTATGTAGGTTGTCCTAAAGCTATGGGGTCACTAGACTCCTTGGGACTTCAGTTGAATCTCCTTAAATAGGAAAGCATTTAGCTAGGCAGGAATTTATGTGGATGCATGTGTGTGGGGAATGTGCAAAGCTCACAGAATGCAGCTCCAGTCATTAGGCCTCCACCCTTGCTTTCCTGGGAAATAAAAACTTCAGGAACTAGATGTTAATTTCTGGAAGTAGGTAAGATATCTATTTCTTCCTCCCTATAATTACTGAACAAGTCTTTATCTCTTTTTATCTCTTTTTATATCTACTTGAGAACTTCTTTTATACCTGCTGGAGAAAGAACTGCCATCTCTGTCTCCATCCTGGCACTGCCACAGTCCTAGATTCAAATCTACATCTCAAATATAATCTGTGGATTTCCTGAAAATCTGAAAAGCTTCAAAAACGGTTTGGCTTCCAACAGTTCCACTCTCACAGGACCTTTCCCACCATGGGGAGGGAGTCAGGTTGATTCTCTCACGTATAGCCCACGCATCATTGTGGCTATTCAAGCAATAAGTAGAGACATATGTGAACCTGACTGCAGGATGACCACGCTGCAAACATCTCAATGTACTGAAATTTCTTAGCAAATCCAAGTCATGTCTTGGTCTAGTTATATGGCTTCGTTGAGTGCTCACTTCTTATATTTTTCATCACTTTACCAGAAATATGTTTTCTGAAGTACGACATACATTATGCACAGTAATATAGTGGAGAGAAAGGAGCTGTTAGTTTTCTTCCTCCCAGAAAAAGAAACAGAGAAAGTCATTTCCATCTAACACAGAAAAAGGAGCTACAGGAAAGCAGTTAAATCTTTAGTGTTTCTTTCCCTGCTTTGCTATGGATCTTCTTTCTAGAATCTTTCAGCTACCCCCTATCCTCATTTCTTGCAGTGTTTCTGGATAAATAACACCTTTTATGGAGTTTACTGAAAAATTATCCAGATAACATCAGAGGTAAATGCACCTTAGCCCCTCCAGTGCTGTTTAATATTTGCTATTTGGAAATTTCTCTTTAATTTATTATACAAGGAAAAACAAAGACATTTTTGTTACATCAGCATTTGATACACCAAGGACAAGAATTAAAGAGAGGAAAAGTTACTCCGGCCACTTTTTTACATGGTGGGCATCAGACTACTTTGCTGAAGCACCTAATTTATTCCTAATTCTTATATGCCTGGTAAAATAATCCTGAGGCACTTTGCTTTCCTACATAACAAGGAAAGTCTCTTCAGGGGCAGCTAAACTTAGGCAAGAGAATTTTCCTCTATTACAAATGGCCAACTTCTCTCTGACTACCAGGGGACACTCTAGGGAGATTGATAAAAAGATGTCTGACCCTGAAGTATAAAATATGGGCAGAGGGAATCTGATACGTATTTCTCTGGAAAGCCTTCAAAAGATTTCTCTGGGAATGGGTCTACCATGCTGAACTGTTGGTAAGAAATAAAAATAGAAGCAAACTATTTGAAGAATCCTACCTGAGGATGTCATAGATGAAAAACATATAAAAGTGAGATTCTTATATGGGATTATAAAATTTTCTTATGAATTGGAAAAAATTCCATGTTCTTTATTATAAATACCTTCAATTCCTGTAAATGGGGAATAATATTGTGCTTACATCTTTTGAAATGGAATAATCCTATTTAGTTATAATATAAAGGAAACCTTTTCAAAAGAGACCTTAAGACAGATAAAATAATGAAGATATGCAATAGTAAATCTAAATTAAACACCACTACACTTCTATCTGTCATGATTAATCTATTTCCTCTTTCCAGGAACATAGAAACCACCTAAACTGGTGCTAACAAGGAAAGCTGTTGATATTTTAAATGTCAATAGCATTTCAATAACTCTTTAATATTATTGTAGAGAAAACTGAAATCTGGAATGCTAGAGGTGCTTTTGCAAAATCCATTTACTAAAGTTAAAGAAGTTTCATTGATATAATGCTACAGGGCTAGCACTGAGCTTTAATACCACTTCTTTGTATCCAGTTTTACAGTTTGTTCTTAGTGTTGTGTTGCTGGTGTTAGAAGGTTTTGTACATTATTGGATTTTTCTTAGCAGAGGTGATGGGAGCACAGTCTGAGAAGGCTGGTTACTGCTGCTCCTAGTCCTTTGCTCAAAGAGCAGCCTGTGGCTCTCTGTGATCACACTAATTATGGGGACTCATCTCTTTCAGTGGTTTGGTTTGAAATACTGGCTGCTGTCATCTGTAATTGAGACAACACTTCCATGGGATGTTCTTTTGTGCATTCTTGGGCTGAATATTCAATTTGCTAATGCATACAGATATTGTAATCCCTTTTCCTCAGGTGTCTTCTCAGTTCTTGAAGGGAGAAGTACAAATTGAAATTCTGTTTTAAATGTAACTAAAAATTCATGGAAATTATGAGTCTTGAGACAAAAGAAAGCTTTTTTTGCTTACAAAACCAAGTCTCAATATTTAGGAAAATATCTTGACAAAATATTTTTTGTATAATTGCAATTCATCATTCTTAAAATGGCAATATTATTACATGAAATTTTGAGTATTTTTTTAATTTGCTAATAGGTAAAGGCACATTTCTAACAACTTTAATAATAACTGCTGATTTGTTGTTAATATATTTTTTTAACAACATTTTTGACTCTATCCCATACAGAAAACAGATGCGCGTAGGTGGAAAACATGAGCAACAAATATTTTGCTTCTAGCCACATGGAAAATGATCTTAACAGAACTCAGCATTTATGGAATTCCTATGCATGTACCTGTATGACCTTCTTTCTTCCTGAGGACTGCATGTTTAACAAGTTCTGGAAAGCATCTGTACTCATGTACTTTTTAATTCTTTTTTTTTTTTTTCTAGAGAAATTTCTTCCCAAAATGAAATACAAGTGCATTAATTTAGAGCTGCTTCTTGAAGAATAACATTTCCTTGAGGAAGCCAGCATGCAAGTAAAGCTCTAAAAATCAATAGAAGCTTGTTTGCTTGAAATTTCAGTTTCTTTTATTAAATACACATAATAGATTATTTCCACACAATTATTTGCAATGACATGCCTTCACATCATGTCTATGAGAAGTTCTTATTTCAGATATACTAACAGTATGAAAGGTATCTTTGAAAAACAGAGCAGTAAATGTATATTCTATTTTTCAGTAGTGTATTATTATGTTTCTGGCTACCTGTTTTTCTACGTACAATACTTTTCTGAAGGAACTTGAGAGAGAGGGGGGAAAAAAAAAGTCATGGTAGCTAACAAGGTGGCAACCCAGTAGTTAGGGCAGTAGCTTTGAGACAGCATGTGAATCTCTTTTCTTTAAAGAGGAATTTGAATAGAGGTCTCCCATTATAACTCAGTTGTCTGTTGCATGCATTCAAATATAAGAAGAGTATGTATCTTCTATGATCATGTTGAAATAAATTAATGCAGCTGCAGTAGCATTTCTGGAAATCCTCATGTGCCATGAACAGTGCTTATTTCATGAGTCACATTGCTTTCTTCAGAGTTTCTTTTTTTTTTTTTTATCTCATTTGGGTGTAGTAGTCCTAGATATGAGGACTGAAACAGTTGATGTTGAGGGACATTTGAAGTTAGATACACCTGGTGAGTATAATTCTTCTCTAAATTATGCAAGAAATGAGCAGGTCTTTTCTGGATAATGACTGTTGACAGAAGTAACCAAATTTTATCTGTCCTCTTTTTGCTGTAGTACCACAACCTAAATTTAGAAGATAATCAAGTTGAAAGCTGACGCTGCCTGTATAGTCAAGAGAGGTGTCTGGAAGGCAGATCAGGGTGCCTAAATTTGAAAGTAGTTAGGTTTCTAATTTAGGAGCTCTAATTGCTGTGTAAAAGCACAAACTTCTCTCTACTGACTGTAGAGGGAACCTAGGCACCAAAGGTAGGTGTTTGAAAAGGCAGTGTCAGTATTCTCTGTTGTCTGTAGACCGTATGGAAAGGCAATTAAAGCACATGGTACATGTTAATTACCTGGGTTAGTCTGAAGTGTAAGATCTTCCCTGTACCTTTTCCTGTCAGTTTACTTTGGAAGTAGAATTTGCATTACGTACAAACAGGTGCATGTGTATACTCATTGTCTGCAACTTTTAGCATGAAATATTAATCTTTTAAGTTAATTATTAGGTCTATATTTTAATATTAGAAATTAATATAACTTCTCTGTCTGCAAGTTTGGAAGGTTTATCCTTTATTGTAAGTGGTAACAGAAAGGTTATTTTTATTAATTTTTATTTCCAGTTTTTTTTATCAGAACAGGTTTGCTAGTTGAATTCTCCTGAGTCTTACCCGCACATGCATA